>CM055903.1:63869913-64009913 GCA_029582155.1 Panopea generosa | reverse complement strand
ATTTAGTCTATCCCATAACCGATAGCTATGCAGGACTAGCTAAGTACTTCTACATTTAGTCTATCCCACAACTGATAGCTATACAGGACTAGCTAAGTACTTCTACATTTAGTCTATCCCATAACCGATAGCTATGCAGGACTAGCTAAGTACTTCTACATTTAGTCTGTCCCACAACTGATAGCTATACAGGACTAGCTAAGTACTTCTACATTTAGTCTGTCCCATAACAGATAGCTATGCAGGACTAGCTAAGTACTTCTACATTTAGTCTATCCCATAACTGATAGCTATGCAGGACTAGCTAAGTACTTCTACATTTAGTCTGTCCCATAACCGATAGCTATGCAGGACTAGCTAAGTACTTCTACATTTAGTCTATCCCATAACTGATAGCTATGCAGGACTAGCTAAGTACTTCTACATTTAGTCTATCCCATAACTGATAGCTATGCAGGACTAGCTAAGTACTTCTACATTTAGTCTCTCCCATAACTGATAGCTATGCAGGACTAGCTAAGTACTTCTACATTTATTCTGTCCCATAACCGATAGCTATGCAGGACTAGCTAAGTACTTCTACATTTAGTCTGTCCCACAACTGATAGCTATACAGGACTAGCTAAGTACTTCTACATTTAGTCTGTCCCATAACAGATAGCTATGCAGGACTAGCTAAGTACTTCTACATTTAGTCTATCCCATAACTGATAGCTATGCAGGACTAGCTAAGTACTTCTACATTTAGTCTGTCCCATAACCGATAGCTATGCAGGACTAGCTAAGTACTTCTACATTTAGTCTGTCCCACAACTGATAGCTATACAGGACTAGCTAAGTACTTCTACATTTAGTCTGTCCCATAACAGATAGCTATGCAGGACTAGCTAAGTACTTCTACATTTAGTCTATCCCATAACTGATAGCTATGCAGGACTAGCTAAGTACTTCTACATTTAGTCTGTCCCATAACCGATAGCTATGCAGGACTAGCTAAGTACTTCTACATTTAGTCTATCCCATAACTGATAGCTATGCAGGACTAGCTAAGTACTTCTACATTTAGTCTATCCCATAACTGATAGCTGTGCAGGACTAGCTAAGTACTTCTACATTTAGTCTGTCCCATAACCGATAGCTATGCAGGACTAGCTAAGTACTTCTACATTTAGTCTGTCCCACAACTGATAGCTATACAGGACTAGCTAAGTACTTCTACATTTAGTCTGTCCCATAACAGATAGCTATGCAGGACTAGCTAAGTACTTCTACATTTAGTCTATCCCATAACTGATAGCTATGCAGGACTAGCTAAGTACTTCTACATTTAGTCTGTCCCATAACCGATAGCTATGCAGGACTAGCTAAGTACTTCTACATTTAGTCTGTCCCACAACTGATAGCTATACAGGACTAGCTAAGTACTTCTACATTTAGTCTGTCCCATAACCGATAGCTATGCAGGACTAGCTAAGTACTTCTACATTTAGTCTGTCCCACAACTGATAGCTATACAGGACTAGCTAAGTACTTCTACATTTAGTCTGTCCCATAACCGATAGCTATGCAGGACTAGCTAAGTACTTCTACATTTAGTCTATCCCATAACTGATAGCTATGCAGGACTAGCTAAGTACTTCTACATTTAGTCTCTCCCATAACTGATAGCTATGCAGGACTAGCTAAGTACTTCTACATTTAGTCTGTCCCATAACCGATAGCTATGCAGGACTAGCTAAGTACTTCTACATTTAGTCTGTCCCACAACTGATAGCTATACAGGACTAGCTAAGTACTTCTACATTTAGTCTGTCCCACAACTGATAGCTATGCAGGACCAGCTAAGTACTTCTACATTTAGTCTGTCCCACAACTGATAGCTATACAGGACTAGCTAAGTACTTCTACATTTAGTCTGTCCCATAACCGATAGCTATGCAGGACTAGCTAAGTACTTCTACATTTAGTCTGTCCCACAACTGATAGCTATGCAGGACTAGCTAAGTACTTCTACATTTAGTCTCTCCCATAACAGATAGCTATGCAGGACTAGCTAAGTACTTCTACATTTAGTCTCTCCCATAACAGATAGCTATGCAGGACTAGCTAAGTACTTCTACATTTAGTCTGTCCCACAACTGATAGCTATACAGGACTAGCTAAGTACTTCTACATTTAGTCTGTCCCATAACCGATAGCTATGCAGGACTAGCTAAGTACTTCTACATTTAGTCTGTCCCATAACCGATAGCTATGCAGGACTAGCTAAGTACTTCTACATTTAGTCTCTCCCATAACTGATAGCTATGCAGGACTAGCTAAGTACTTCTACATTTAGTCTCTCCCATAACCGATAGCTATGCAGGACTAGCTAAGTACTTCTACATTTAGTCTGTCCCACAACTGATAGCTATGCAGGACTAGCTAAGTACTTCTACATTTAGTCTGTCCCATAACCGATAGCTATGCAGGACTAGCTAAGTACTTCTACATTTAGTCTCTCCCATAACCGATAGCTATGCAGGACCAGCTAAGTACTTCTACATTTAGTCTGTCCCACAACTGATAGCTATACAGGACTAGCTAAGTACTTCTACATTTAGTCTGTCCCATAACCGATAGCTATGCAGGACTAGCTAAGTACTTCTACATTTAGTCTCTCCCATAACAGATAGCTATGCAGGACTAGATAAGTACTTCTACATTTAGTCTCTCCCATAACCGATAGCTATGCAGGACTAGCTAAGTACTTCTACATTTAGTCTGTCCCATAACAGATAGCTATGCAGGACTAGCTAAGTACTTCTACATTTAGTCTGTCCCACAACTGATAGCTATGCAGGACTAGCTAAGTACTTCTACATTTAGTCTCTCCCATAACAGATAGCTATGCAGGACTAGCTAAGTACTTCTACATTTAGTCTGTCCCATAACAGATAGCTATGCAGGACCAGCTAAGTACTTCTACATTTAGTCTGTCCCACAACTGATAGCTATGCAGGACAAGCTAAGTACTTCTACATTTAGTCTGTCCCATAACAGATAGCTATGCAGGACTAGCTAAGTACTTCTACATTTAGTCTGTCCCATAACCGATAGCTATGCAGGACCAGCTAAGTACTTCTACATTTAGTCTGTCCCATAACAGATAGCTATGCAGGACTAGCTAAGTACTTCTACATTTAGTCTCTCCCATAACAGATAGCTATGCAGGACTGGCTAAGTACTTCTACATTTAGTCTGTCCCATAACAGATAGCTATGCAGGACTAGCTAAGTACTTCTACATTTAGTCTGTCCCATAACAGATAGCTATGCAGGACTGGCTAAGTACTTCTACATTTAGTCTCTCCCATAACCGATAGCTATGCAGGACTAGCTAAGTACTTCTACATTTAGTCTGTCCCATAACCGATAGCTATGCAGGACTAGCTAAGTACTTCTACATTTAGTCTGTCCCATAACAGATAGCTATGCAGGACTAGCTAAGTACTTCTACATTTAGTCTCTCCCATAACCGATAGCTATGCAGGACTAGCTAAGTACTTCTACATTTAGTCTGTCCCATAACCGATAGCTATGCAGGACTAGCTAAGTACTTCTACATTTAGTCTGTCCCATAACAGATAGCTATGCAGGACTAGCTAAGTACTTCTACATTTAGTCTGTCCCATAACTGATAGCTATGCAGGACTAGCTAAGTACTTCTACATTTAGTCTGTCCCATAACTGATAGCTATGCAGGATTAGCTAAGTACTTCTACATTTAGTCTGTCCCATAACCGATAGCTATGCAGGACAAGCTAAGTACTTCTACATTTAGTCTGTCCCACAACTGATAGCTATGCAGGACTAGCTAAGTACTTCTACATTTAGTCTGTCCCATAACTGATAGCTATGCAGGACAAGCTAAGTACTTCTACATTTAGTCTGTCCCACAACTGATAGCTATGCAGGACTAGCTAAGTACTTCTACATTTAGTCTGTCCCATAACTGATAGCTATGCAGGACTAGCTAAGTACTTCTACATTTAGTCTGTCCCATAACTGATAGCTATGCAGGACAAGCTAAGTACTTCTACATTTAGTCTGTCCCATAACCGATAGCTATGCAGGACTAGCTAAGTACTTCTACATTTAGTCTGTCCCATAACTGATAGCTATGCAGGACTAGCTAAGTACTTCTACATTTAGTCTGTCCCATAACTGATAGCTATGCAGGACTAGCTAAGTACTTCTACATTTAGTCTGTCCCATAACTGATAGCTATGCAGGACTAGCTAAGTACTTCTACATTTAGTCTGTCCCATAACTGATAGCTATGCAGGACAAGCTAAGTACTTCTACATTTAGTCTGTCCCATAACCGATAGCTATGCAGGACTAGCTAAGTACTTCTACATTTAGTCTGTCCCATAACTGATAGCTATGCAGGACTAGCTAAGTACTTCTACATTTAGTCTGTCCCATAACTGATAGCTATGCAGGACTAGCTAAGTACTTCTACATTTAGTCTGTCCCATAACCGATAGCTATGCAGGACTAGCTAAGTACTTCTACATTTAGTCTGTCCCATAACCGATAGCTATGCAGGACTAGCTAAGTACTTCTACATTTAGTCTATCCCATAACCGATAGCTATGCAGGACTAGCTAAGAACTTCTACATTTAGTCTGTCCCATAACTGATAGCTATGCAGGACTAGCTAAGTACTTCTACATTTAGTCTATCCCATAACTGATAGCTATGCAGGACTAGCTAAGTACTTCTACATTTAGTGTATCCCACAACTGATAGCTATGCAGGACTAGCTAAGTACTTCTTCATTTAGTCTCTCCCATAACTGATAGCTATGCAGGACTAGCTAAGAACTTCTTCATTTAGTCTGTCCCATAACCGATAGCTATGCAGGACTAGCTAAGAACTTCTACATTTAGTCTGTCCCATAACCGATAGCTATGCAGGACTAGCTAAGTACTTCTTCATTTAGTCTCTCCCATAACTGATAGCTATGCAGGACTAGCTAAGTACTTCTACATTTAGTGTATCCCATAACCGATAGCTATGCAGGACTAGCTAAGTACTTCTACATTTAGTGTATCCCATAACCGATAGCTATGCAGGAATAGCTAAGTACTTCTATATTTAGTCTCTCCCATAACCGATAGCTATGCAGGAATAGCAAAGTACTTCTACATTTAGTCTCTCCCATAACCGATAGCTATGCAGGACTAGCTAAGTACTTCTACATTTAGTCTCTCCCATAACCGATAGCTATGCAGGACTAGCTAAGTACTTCTACATAGTCTATCCCATAACCGATAGCTATGCAGGACTAGCTAAGTACTTCTACATTTAGTCTGTCCCATAACCGATAGCTATGCAGGACTAGCTAAGTACTTCTACATTTAGTCTGTCCCATAACCGATAGCTATGCAGGACTAGCTAAGTACTTCTACATTTAGTCTGTCCCATAACCGATAGCTATGCAGGACTAGCTAAGTACTTCTACATTTAGTCTGTCCCATAACCGATAGCTATGCAGGACTAGCTAAGTACTTCTACATTTAGTCTGTCTCATAACCGATAGCTATGCAGGACTAGCTAAGTACTTCTACATAGTCTATCCCATAACCGATAGCTATGCAGGACTAGCTAAGTACTTCTACATTTAGTCTGTCCCATAACTGATAGCTATGCAGGACAAGCTAAGTACTTCTACATTTAGTCTGTCCCATAACCGATAGCTATGCAGGACTAGCTAAGTACTTCTACATTTAGTCTGTCCCATAACCGATAGCTATGCAGGACTAGCTAAGTACTTCTACATTTAGTCTGTCCCATAACCGATAGCTATGCAGGACTAGCTAAGTACTTCTACATTTAGTCTATCCCATAACTGATAGCTATGCAGGACTAGCTAAGTACTTCTACATTTAGTCTATCCCATAACTGATAGCTATGCAGGACTAGCTAAGAACTTCTACATTTGGTCTGTCCCATAACTGATAGCTATGCAGGACTAGCTAAGTACTTCTACATTTAGTCTGTCCCATAACTGATAGCTATGCAGGACTAGCTAAGTACTTCTTCATTTAGTCTCTCCCATAACTGATAGCTATGCAGGACTAGCTGAGTACTTCTACATTTAGTGTATCCCATAACCGATAGCTATGCAGGACTAGCTAAGTACTTCTACATTTAGTCTGTCCCATAACCGATAGCTATGCAGGACTAGCTAAGTACTTCTACATTTAGTCTCTCCCATAACTGATAGCTATGCAGGACTAGCTAAGTACTTCTACATTTAGTCTATCCCATAACTGATAGCTATGCAGGACTAGCTAAGTACTTCTACATTTAGTCTATCCCATAACTGATAGCTATGCAGGACTAGCTAAGAACTTCTACATTTGGTCTGTCCCATAACTGATAGCTATGCAGGACTAGCTAAGTACTTCTACATTTAGTCTGTCCCATAACTGACAGCTATGCAGGACTAGCTAAGTACTTCTTCATTTAGTCTCTCCCATAACTGATAGCTATGCAGGACTAGCTGAGTACTTCTACATTTAGTCTGTCCCACAACCGATAGCTATGCAGGACTAGCTAAGTACTTCTACATTTAGTCTATCCCATAACTGATAGCTATGCAGGACTAGCTAAGTACTTCTACATTTAGTCTATCCCATAACTGATAGCTATGCAGGACTAGCTAAGAACTTCTACATTTGGTCTGTCCCATAACTGATAGCTATGCAGGACTAGCTAAGTACTTCTACATTTAGTCTGTCCCATAACTGATAGCTATGCAGGACTAGCTAAGTACTTCTTCATTTAGTCTCTCCCATAACTGATAGCTATGCAGGACTAGCTGAGTACTTCTACATTTAGTGTATCCCATAACCGATAGCTATGCAGGACTAGCTAAGTACTTCTACATTTAGTCTATCCCATAACCGATAGCTATGCAGGACTAGCTAAGTACTTCTACATTTAGTCTGTCCCATAACTGATAGCTATGCAGGACTAGCTGAGTACTTCTTCATTTAGTCTCTCCCATAACTGATAGCTATGCAGGACTAGCTGAGTACTTCTACATTTAGTGTATCCCATAACCGATAGCTATGCAGGACTAGCTAAGTACTTCTACATTTAGTCTATCCCATAACCGATAGCTATGCAGGACTAGCTAAGTACTTTTACATTTGGTCTGTCCCATAACTGATAGCTATGCAGGACTAGCTAAGTACTTCTACATTTAGTGTATCCCATAACCGATAGCTATGCAGGACTAGCTAAGTACTTCTACATTTAGTCTATCCCATAACCGATAGCTATGCAGGACTAGCTAAGTATTTCTACATTTAGTCTATCCCATAACCGATAGCTATGCAGGACTAGCTAAGTACTTCTACATTTGGTCTGTCCCATAACTGATAGCTATGCAGGACTAGCTAAGTACTTCTACATTTAGTCTGTCCCATAACTGATAGCTATGCAGGACTAGCTAAGTACTTCTACATTTAGTCTGTCCCATAACCGATAGCTATGCAGGACTAGCTAAGTACTTCTACATTTAGTCTGTCCCATAACTGATAGCTATGCAGGACTAGCTAAGTACTTCTACATTTAGTCTGTCCCATAACTGATAGCTATGCAGGACTAGCTAAGTACTTCTACATTTAGTCTGTCCCATAACTGATAGCTATGCAGGACTAGCTAAGTACTTCTTCATTTAGTCTCTCCCATAACTGATAGCTATGCAGGACTAGCTAAGTACTTCTACATTTAGTGTATCCCATAACCGATAGCTATGCAGGACTAGCTAAGTACTTCTACATTTAGTCTATCCCATAACCGATAGCTATGCAGGACTAGCTAAGTATTTCTATATTTAGTCTGTCCCATAACTGATAGCTATGCAGGACTAGCTAAGTACTTCTACATTTAGTCTGTCCCATAACTGATAGCTATGCAGGACTAGCTAAGAACTTCTACATTTAGTCTGTCCCATAACTGATAGCTATGCAGGACTAGCTAAGTACTTCTACGTTTAGTCTGTCCCATAACTGATAGCTATGCAGGACTAGCTAAGTACTTCTTCATTTAGTCTCTCCCATAACTGATAGCTATGCAGGACTAGCTGAGTACTTCTACATTTAGTGTATCCCATAACCGATAGCTATGCAGGACTAGCTAAGTATTTCTATATTTAGTCTGTCCCATAACTGATAGCTATGCAGGACTAGCTAAGTACTTCTACATTTAGTCTCTCCCATAACCGATAGCTATGCAGGACTAGCTAAGAACTTCTACATTTAGTCTGTCCCATAACCGATAGCTATGCAGGACTAGCTAAGTACTTCTACATTTGTTCTGTCCCATAACTGATAGCTATGCAGGACTAGCTAAGTACTTCTACATTTAGTCTGTCCCATAACTGATAGCTATGCAGGACTAGCTAAGTACTTCTACATTTAGTCTGTCCCATAACCGATAGCTATGCAGGACTAGCTAAGTACTTCTACATTTAGTCTGTCCCATAACTGATAGCTATGCAGGACTAGCTAAGTACTTCTACATTTAGTCTGTCCCATAACTGATAGCTATGCAGGACTAGCTAAGTACTTCTACATTTAGTCTGTCCCATAACTGATAGCTATGCAGGACTAGCTAAGTACTTCTTCATTTAGTCTGTCCCATAACCGATAGCTATGCAGGACTAGCTAAGTACTTCTACATTTGGTCTGTCCCATAACTGATAGCTATGCAGGACTAGCTAAGTACTTCTACATTTAGTCTGTCCCATAACTGATAGCTATGCAGGACTAGCTAAGTACTTCTACATTTAGTCTGTCCCATAACTGATAGCTATGCAGGACTAGCTAAGTACTTCTACATTTAGTCTGTCCCATAACTGATAGCTATGCAGGACTAGCTAAGTACTTCTTCATTTAGTCTGTCCCATAACCGATAGCTATGCAGGACTAGCTAAGTACTTCTACATTTGGTCTGTCCCATAACTGATAGCTATGCAGGACTAGCTAAGTACTTCTACATTTAGTCTGTCCAATAACTGATAGCTATGCAGGACTAGCTAAGTACTTCTACATTTAGTCTGTCCCATAACCGATAGCTATGCAGGACTAGCTAAGTACTTCTACATTTAGTCTCTCCCATAACTGATAGCTATGCAGGACTAGCTAAGTACTTCTACATTTAGTCTGTCCCATAACTGATAGCTATGCAGGACTAGCTAAGTACTTCTACATTTAGTCTGTCCCATAACTGATAGCTATGCAGGACTAGCTAAGTACTTCTACATTTAGTCTGTCCCATAACCGATAGCTATGCAGGACTAGCTAAGTACTTCTACATTTAGTCTATCCCATAACTGATAGCTATGCAGGACTAGCTAAGTACTTCTACATTTAGTCTGTCCCATAACCGATAGCTATGCAGGACTAGCTAAGTACTTCTACATTTAGTCTGTCCCATAACTGATAGCTATGCAGGACTAGCTAAGTACTTCTACATTTAGTCTGTCCCATAACCGATAGCTATGCAGGACTAGCTAAGTACTTCTACATTTAGTCTGTCCCATAACTGATAGCTATGCAGGACTAGCTAAGTACTTCTACATTTAGTCTGTCCCATAACTGATAGCTATGCAGGACTAGCTAAGTACTTCTACATTTAGTCTGTCCCATAACTGATAGCTATGCAGGACTAGCTAAGTACTTCTACATTTAGTCTGTCCCATAACTGATAGCTATGCAGGACTAGCTAAGCACTTCTACATTTAGTCTGTCTCATAACCGATAGCTATGCAGGACTAGCTAAGCACTTCTACATTTAGTCTGTCTCATAACTGATAGCTATGCAGGACTAGCTAAGTACTTATACATTTGTCCCATAACTGATAGCTATGCAGGACTAGCTAAGTACTTCTACATTTAGTCTGTCCCATAACCGATAGCTATGCAGGACTAGCTAAGTACTTCTACATTTAGTCTGTCCCATAACCGATAGCTATGCAGGACTAGCTAAGCACTTCTACATTTAGTCTATCCCATAACCGATAGCTATGCAGGACTAGCTAAGTACGTCTACATTTGGTCTGTCCCATAACTGATAGCTATGCAGGACTAGCTAAGTACTTCTACATTTAGTCTGTCCCATAACTGATAGCTATGCAGGACTAGCTAAGTACTTCTACATTTAGTCTGTCCCATAACAGATAGCTATGCAGGACTAGCTAAGTACTTCTACATTTAGTCTGTCCCATAACTGATAGCTATGCAGGACTAGCTAAGTACTTCTACATTTAGTCTGTCCCATAACTGATAGCTATGCAGGACTAGCTAAGTACTTCTACATTTAGTCTGTCCCATAACTGATAGCTATGCAGGACTAGCTAAGTACTTCTACATTTAGTCTGTCCCATAACTGATAGCTATGCAGGACTAGCTAAGCACCTCTACATTTAGTCTGTCTCATAACCGATAGCTATGCAGGACTAGCTAAGCACTTCTACATTTAGTCTGTCTCATAACTGATAGCTATGCAGGACTAGCTAAGTACTTATACATTTGTCCCATAACTGATAGCTATGCAGGACTAGCTAAGTACTTCTACATTTAGTCTGTCCCATAACCGATAGCTATGCAGGACTAGCTAAGTACTTCTACATTTAGTCTGTCCCATAACCGATAGCTATGCAGGACTAGCTAAGTACTTCTACATTTAGTCTATCCCATAACCGATAGCTATGCAGGACTAGCTAAGTACGTCTACATTTGGTCTGTCCCATAACTGATAGCTATGCAGGACTAGCTAAGTACTTATACATTTGTCCCATAACTGATAGCTATGCAGGACTAGCTAAGTACTTCTACATTTAGTCTGTCCCATAACCGATAGCTATGCAGGACTAGCTAAGTACTTCTACATTTAGTCTGTCCCATAACTGATAACTATGCAGGACTAGCTAAGTACTTCTACATTTAGTCTGTCCCATAACTGATAGCTATGCAGGACTAGCTAAGTACTTCTACATTTAGTCTGTCCCATAACTGATAGCTATGCAGGACTAGCTAAGTACTTCTACATTTAGTCTGTCCCATAACTGATAACTATGCAGGACTAGCTAAGTACTTCTACATTTAGTCTATCCCATAACTGATAGCTATGCAGGACTAGCTAAGTACTTCTACATTTAGTCTGTCCCATAACCGATAGCTATGCAGGACTAGCTAAGTACTTCTACATTTGGTCTGTCACATAACTGATAGCTATGCAGGACTAGCTAAGTACTTCTACATTTAGTCTATCCCATAACCGATAGCTATGCAGGACTAGCTAAGTACTTCTACATTTAGTCTATCTCATAACTGATAGCTATGCAGGACTAGCTAAGTACTTCTACATTTAGTCTATCTCATAACTGATAGCTATGCAGGACTAGCTAAGTACTTCTACATTTAGTCTATCCCATAACCGATAGCTATGCAGGACTAGCTAAGTACTTCTACATTTAGTCTATCCCATAACTGATAGCTATGCAGGACTAGCTAAGTACTTCTACATTTAGTCTGTCCCATAACTGATAACTATGCAGGACTAGCTAAGTACTTCTACATTTAGTCTGTCCCATAACCGATAGCTATGCAGGACTAGCTAAGTACTTCTACATTTGGTCTGTCCCATAACTGATAGCTATGCAGGACTAGCTAAGTACTTCTACATTTAGTCTATCCCATAACCGATAGCTATGCAGGACTAGCTAAGTACTTCTACATTTAGTCTATCTCATAACTGATAGCTATGCAGGACTAGCTAAGTACTTCTACATTTAGTCTATCCCATAACTGATAGCTATGCAGGACTAGCTGAGTACTTCTACATTTAGTCTGTCCCATAACCGATAGCTATGCAGGACTAGCTAAGTACTTCTACATTTAGTCTATCCCATAACCGATAGCTATGCAGGACTAGCTAAGTACTTCTACATTTAGTCTATCTCATAACTGATAGCTATGCAGGACTAGCTAAGTACTTCTACATTTAGTCTATCTCATAACTGATAGCTATGCAGGACTAGCTAAGTACTTCTACATTTAGTCTATCCCATAACCGATAGCTATGCAGGACTAGCTAAGTACTTCTACATTTAGTCTATCCCATAACCGATAGCTATGCAGGACTAGCTAAGTACTTCTACATTTAGTCTATCTCATAACCGATAGCTATGCAGGACTAGCTAAGTACTTCTACATTTAGTCTATCCCATAACTGATAGCTATGCAGGACTAGCTGAGTACTTCTACATTTAGTCTGTCCCATAACCGATAGCTATGCAGGACTAGCTAAGTACTTCTACATTTAGTCTATCCCATAACCGATAGCTATGCAGGACTAGCTAAGTACTTCTACATTTAGTCTATCTCATAACTGATAGCTATGCAGGACTAGCTAAGTACTTCTACATTTAGTCTATCTCATAACTGATAGCTATGCAGGACTAGCTAAGTACTTCTACATTTAGTCTATCCCATAACCGATAGCTATGCAGGACTAGCTAAGTACTTCTACATAGTCTGTCCCATAACCGATAGCTATGCAGGACTAGCTAAGTACTTCTACATTTAGTCTATCTCATAACCGATAGCTATGCAGGACTAGCTAAGTACTTCTACATTTAGTCTATCCCATAACTGATAGCTATGCAGGACTAGCTAAGTACTTCTACATTTAGTCTATCCCATAACTTATATCTACCGAATCAGGTCAATTAAACCACCAGTGAAAAAGCAGGGAACCAAATTCCTTACTAATCTGTGACGTCATCCAAAGTTTTAGTTGAAGTAACTGACCAATCAACGTACTCATTTGGGGCTTTCCCAACACTGCTATTTAACGGACCAAATCGGAAGAGTTGGGTCAGTACTACAGACTAGCAATGCAACGGAAAAAATACCCCTTGGTCTTGTTTTCCTATGATACGCTTCATTTTAGATTATTTCCTTGCGACGTTTGGTTTTAAGACACAGGACTTTGTATATAAACATTACCTAATGAAGTGAGATTTAGTTATGACGTATTACCATGAGACTTCCACGAGGACACACTTCTGAGAGAACTGCTATGTTGCCTATATCTGTACACGCTCCGTAAAACGTCACCAGATTGTTGTGGCGTAGCGTAAACATCTAAAATGTAATATATCAATTAAGGATACCTGTAAAACGATGCTTTGGAAGGTCAGATGAAAAACCAAGAACATACAATAGCTAAGCCGTTTTTATCGAGACTTTTCAGGGCAATATCTAAAGTTTTATAGGGGAGGGGATGGTGGGGTATGCATTTTCCAACAGTGTTTCACTTATTTAACGACGGTCAACTAATCATCATCTTGGGATCCCCATAGCAGTTAACTAGTACTAAATAAGTGCTGGATCTCCGCAAGTCACTGATTATTTCTCCATATATTAGATGTGGGGCACTATTAGCGTTACACCCAAAGTTCTTGAACAATCATCACTTGTGATCATGCTGGTATTGAAACACACGACCCCGTGATCGACAGTTAAGATTCGTTACGAGCTAAGCTAATCGATACCGGCAATATTTAAGACAACAACCATCACAGCGCCACCTGGATCCGACTTGAGCAATATTCTGATTTCGAGCCACATTTAATGACATTTTTACGGTGTCTTATTCGGACCACCGTAGTATATTTGTTAAATCAACTGAATTCGAAACGACAGTGAAAAATCGAAACTTCGATGATGAAAAGTCTAAACAACGGAACTAGGAAATGTGAAAAGTCGAAATTATTTTCGCTATTTCCATTTTTTTTATTGCAGTTTCGACTTTTCACCATTATTGTTTTGTTTTGTTGTTTAGATTTTCGCTATAGAAGTTTTGACTTTTCAACATCATAGTTCCGTTGTTTCAGTTTTACTTATTTTGATAAATATACCACGATGGTTCCAACGGGACATCGTATCTCTTTGATCCAAAAGGATCAGAAAAAAATAACTAAGCAAACTTACGGACTTTCTTGCTTCGACCCACAAGCACATACATACAGACCAATAAATTCGTTATCTAAAGCAGCTAATTAACAACTATTGCTTCATAGTATTATAACAAAGTGACGTCAACGTATTAGCCTGTAGATATGTTGAGCTATATTGAAAATAAAAAAAAGCATAAAAAAACCCCAATAATAATCATCGTTCCTTTTATTTAGACAAGCACCTTCAATAAACACGGGGAATCGGAAACTTTTTAACATCATAAACCACGCATGAAAACTAAAACAGAACAAATAAAACTTGATTAAAATAAATGGAGATTATGTTTACCTACCTGCCTCATTTCCTGGATCTGTTTTGCCGATAGGTCAATCGACACTAGTTTGTATCTCCTGATGAAGACGGAGTTGCCCTGGTAGACGCCAGTTGTTCCGGATATTATTCCTGAACTATTTCCATCTAACTATTGGTCGAAAATATGGTAATGTATGCGCAACAGTAGACGTAACATTAAAAGGGAACATCAACCAATAGACAGCAGCATAGACGTTTAAAAATATATTATGGTCGGTTACGCGCCTGACCCATGGGTCGTGAGTTCGAATCCCCACCCAGCAACAGTCTCCATGATGATTGATATACGACATTGTGTCTCATAATCATTCGTCTCTCACCGCTGGTTCAATCTATCAGTTATTTGCGGAGGTCGGATGTGCTCGAGTACTGGTTAACCTTTCAGGTTCCCAGGAAACATTTATTAAGTTAACTGATCGGCTGTAAGCCCTCTATGGCATAAAAATATAATATTCAGTCAATTAATCAAAAATATATTATGAAATATGTATAAAAAGTAAATGAATACATATAAAACAAGTGACAACAGGTACGCCATCGCTTTGAACCAATCAGTTACAAAACACGCGCTGATGCTCTTAAACATTGCTTACAGCTGCACCCGTTCTTGCTATGCTAGATATTTCGTCCGATAACTAATAGTTTAAACATATTTTATTGCCATATAAACACATATTACATAATATATTACTCATGTAGAACATATACGATTATATGTAAAAAGTCTGGGGTGCGTTTTACAAAAAAAAAAAAAAAACATACGAAAAAAGTCATCGTAAACGTAAGCCAACACTTATAGTTTGTTTAATATTCATCAAAATGAATCCAAAATTGCTAAAACCGTGTAGAAAATTATATATTTTCTGGAAATATAATCATTTTTAATGCCGATCAAATTTACCAAACAAGATGTTATTGTCAAATTGATTTTTATTGTAAGTTTTTTTTTTTTGTGAAGCGCAGCCCAGGTCAGAATAACTGACCAATCACTGATCGATGCGCACGATGGTACTGTTCCTCCCCGCTCCGTGCAACGTGAACTAGTGATAGTTTAAACTTAAGTTTTAACAACCTAGGCACATCCCACTCGAAGTAATCCTTGTCCGAACAAGCGTACAAGGTGTCTTGTTCAAAGATACCGCACTTGACCGAAAATATATGGGCATCGAACCCATGGCTCTCTGATCCAGGATACATTCCTCTGCGACTAGACCACTCCGCATGAGGTAAACTATTGGCATACCTAAGAGGCAAATGTATATACTTAAACAAAAACTAAAAAATCTTAAAACTAAAAAACGCATCAGTACCTCTGGATCTAGAGTTAGTTTAGATTTACTGATACCAGTCACCATACTTCCGGTGGCATTGATGATATCTACATCCTTCCAGAACACGCGCCAGCGCATGTCCATATTTGCCTTCCGGCGACTGAAACAAAACCATTCATGATTCAATAAATACTGGTTAGAGTATTCAGTACGAGACATCGTATTAGAGCAATCGGGACAGCTACGGAAATATTTAGTGAATTAATGACTTCTGTAAGGGCTTACCTATCACCACTGAGGTTAGTTGTTCGAGCCCAGCGCGGATCAAACACCTTATGTGAGAATGTATTCTACTCTTGTATATGCATCTGTTTTTATTCACGTATAAAACTGGTTGCCTGTAAACCTGTTTTGTGAAAAATGGCGTTAAACCAATATAAAACCCAATTATTTGTCTATTTGATAGAGAAGTAGTAAACAGATATACAACACATTATGTAGTGTTTTCGCAGAAGAAAAAACTTGGATGGCCGGGATAAAACTTTAATTTATTTCAACTATACATAACTAGTTACCCCCAAACAGTATTTTTCCACATTTTGATGCTTTAGTGTTGGCTTTAAAATAATCGATGACATTTTAATCATGACATTTAATACGGAATATTCAACATGAAACTAACTGAACTTACTCTGTCTCCAATATGGAAAAGTTACATGCTTGAATATCGATATATGAAAAAAAGAATATCAAACTAACGTCTAACTGATTAAACTACGGGTAATATAAATCCGAAGGTGAAAATGCTTTGTTTACCTTAGATGGTGTGTACGTCTTAAATAAGTAGCATCTGTCTGTCCGCCTTGCATGCGGAGTGTCGCCGCGGGTTGGTTCAATCTCCGACCGGGTCATACAAAAAAATGCAAAAAAATAGTATTAGAAGCTTCCTCGCTTGACGCTCAGCATTTAGAGGATAGTTCTCGGTCTGGTCGGCCCGGTGTCAATATAATGTGACCGGATGGAGTACATGACATACCATGTGTCTGCGGCATGCTACTCCAGTGCGGCCAGCGCTCAGAATACTGTCTCAAGTAGAGTCCATCGTGATTTGACTAAATCATTATTAAAAGCGACGCTAAACACCATACCACAACAACAATATCGCTCGTCGGAACATCAAATACAAATCTAGACAGGCTAATGATCCAACTAAGTTAGAATATATGTATAAACAAAAAAAAACACCACCACCACTACCACCACCACCACAACCAACAACAACAACAACAATATTGATATAGAATTATTAGAAGCTTATTAAAATGTGGCGTTAATTAAAGTGTAAAATCTGGTCACGTGTGACATTTTCGCCAATGAAACAAAAGGAAATATTGACTGGATCACATTATTGAATACATATACAAAAAACTACCTGTAAATATTCTGACCAATGATGATGGTAACCAGGAGGAATATCAGACATCCGCCTATAATTGAACCAATGGCAGCTGTTGACAGTCTGTCTAAAATTAAACACAATTTTTATAGTCACAGTATCCGAAAGTATATATTCCCTTTTTACAATAGCAAAATGTAGATTTCAAATGTGAAAATTATTACCCACGTATATTTTTTGACAATTATTTATGAAATTTATAATAATTTATAAAAGTCCAATAATATATGCCTAAATCGGTTTTGATGAAAGTTAGTTTTTTGAAAATATTGTGCAGAAAGCCATCTGCTGTTTTCACGTATTCCTTAATGTTCGACTTCCATCCATAAATTATTTTGAAACTGTTTTGACATTGTTTCTATTAAAGTAAAATGATCGTCTAGTCATAAGAATGGCAAAAGACGTTTATTTTGTAACACTCCACCACATACTGTAAATCTTAAATAATAGTATTGCATTTTCTTATAAAACAACACCAATTAGAAACACTCAGTTTTAGGGCAAGTCTTAACTGCAAGAATAATAATTAGCAAAACATAACAATTAAACTATAAAATTCACAAAACCATAAACACGTAATCATAATTTTATAAAACTAACAACAAATTATTATTAATCATCGTTTGTCCTTGATCCGCCTCTGGGTAATACAAAGTTGGTTCCAATCTAATTTATGTATACAAATCAGGAGTCTTCCCCCACCTCTAAATCTGATTGCAACACATCACCGATAATGTGTTGAAAATGGCGTTAAACCCTATCAAAATATACTTTTATGTAAAAGAAAATACAAAACAAAACTTACTTGGTATGCAAAGTTCACCAGTGAACCCGCAAGCAGGCATATCAGCTGGAATACCTTTTACCCACCGTATCTGTATCCCTGGTTCTGCAATGTAGTTCCTCACTGAACCTAGAAACATACCCACTCGCTGTGAAGAAAATGATAAAAACGCTTCTTGATTTAAACATGAAATAAACACCATAAATGCGTTGTAATATTTTATTGCAAGAGAAAGACGTCAGAATGGATTTGAGTAGAATCCCCGTCCCGTCGATATTTAGCACATGAAGGTTTTGACAGAGTTAAGTTTGAACCCACGACC
Organism: Panopea generosa; assembly: GCA_029582155.1. Classification (NCBI taxonomy): domain Eukaryota; kingdom Metazoa; phylum Mollusca; class Bivalvia; order Adapedonta; family Hiatellidae; genus Panopea; species Panopea generosa. The sequence continues at coordinate 63,991,680 of CM055903.1, read as the reverse complement.
TCTTTTTGAAATGCTGTAACATCATTTAATTGGTCATTTTGCATTTAATTCTTACCCATAACTTAAAATTTGCCACGGCTTCAACAAAGTGTTTAAATAATCATTTAGAGAAATTGAGATTTTTAAATTGAGCAAACTCTCATCTTGAGATGTTTAGTGAAAACAGCCGCAGGGCCCACATTCATAAAGCGTCTTCAGTACCCCCCCCCCCCCCCCCCCCACCCCAAACTTTTCAGAAATGTTACTTTAATTTCTATCTCATTTTAAAACCATTGTAATGAATGATTAATCTTATACTCTCTCATTGAATAGCAGATGAGATCTGGATATGTTGATTATTATTTAATTGGAAATGTAATGCCACTATTGAAATCGACGTTAACAGTTAGGTAAGCTCTGACTGAAGTTAAGATTTAACTAAGTGGCTTTATGAATACGGGCCCTGGCAAATCATTTTTTGAATGGGGTTTAACGCCCTTTTTAACACATTTCAGGTTATATGTGGCATATCCAGAAGCCATTATTTTGTGGGTTTTTTTTTTTATAGAAAACGCAGTCAATGGAGAACTGTATGGGAAAAAATAGCGTTATATCCATCTCTGCGATTTGTTTTCATTAGAACTAATTTATATCTTACTTTTCCCGTAACAATTTAGGCGTAGGCCTACCACAATGAAGCATTTCTACCTCAAAACAGCATTCAAGCAATTAGCTATTTAAGCAGCTGTCGCTTGTATTAAACATGTCATTGTCAACACTATTTCCGGTCCGAAAATGGTTAGGTAGGTTTGTTCATGAAATCCATTGTATTTAGAAATATGTTTCTTTATTCAAACTATTGACGAATATAACATAAAAGTTGATGTCTATATTTAAAAGATGTCACCATACCTGAAACCTTTCAGTATCCGCATCAACCAAGTCCAAGACTTCAAAATCAGCCGTCCTTGTTCCTGTGTCATCAACGGCAACCGCGCGCCCCAGACCTGGAAGGAATAGTTCAAACACGCAGGTACTATCTGTGGAACGTTGACTGAAATTCACTTAACTGTAACCGCTGAGGATGTGGATTTGAGTAAAGCTCGGTTAAATAACTTATGTGAGAACGTTTGCCTGTTACTTGCGGAAAGACGTTGTTCTTCTCAGATTGGTTTAGATGTCTTCTTTCACCATTAAAACTAGACGCCAACGTGTATGTGTAAAAAAAAGTGACAATACACCTCATTCATCTTTGAATATTTACACGGCTTTCCATATGTTAACTGTTAGGGCCTACTACATACATGGTGTTATTAAGTTTTTCTTCATTAATGCTAAATAATAGGAAAAAGCAAAAACACCACAACACACATGTTAATAAATAGAGAATACGATGTCAGTGTCTGATATTATCAACTTTATAAGGCGAGGCTTAGGAAGAAAACCGGACGAGACTTTTGTTACAGCCTGTAGAGAATCCGTTCAGGGTTGTAATGTATTAACAAATAAGGCTAAATTAACAAATACCAAAATAAGATGATGGTATTAATTCATCAACAGCCGAATTCACAGTCTTGTGTACTCTTACCACAGATATCTTCCTTGAATAACCCTTACCTACAGATGAAGGGATGGAAGGGGTGGGGCTGGGGGCTGGGGACTGTAGTCCTATTCTATGAAATGAAGTCAACTTAAATAAGCATAGTCTATTGAATTAATTACTTGACTACGATTAAGGCGTACCAAAACACTACGGGTTATACGATACGTAACAGAAAGGAATGAAGATTCCAGATCTCCATATAAACAACAACAACAAATTAACATACATACTGAAAAAAAAACAACATCAAACAAATGAACCAAGAACCTCTTTGCCTGCAAAACTTCAGAATGTTATCAAATTATATCCAATACTCATTTTTTACGGCATACATGAAGCACAGTGGTTCCACTCTTGCATTCACTTATTTTACACCCTGGAATCAGACAGCGGTTTATAATTAAACTTTAAAAATGAAACACGATACATTGGACATGGCGCCAGTTAAGCTGATTCGTAGCCAGTTATCCTATTCTTACCGGGAACAACACAGGTTGTATTCAGATGGAAGTATAACAGTAGTTTAACCATAACGTTCAAATATAAATGCATGTACCTTCAAACGATGACCCGAAGAACGTACGCGCTATGCTATAACCGTCTGAAATGTTTCCTAATTCCACCAGACTTTTGTTGTATGCTGCACCGAGGTACAGGACCGCTTCATAGAAAGCCGTAATGAAATAATGCACCTGAAGTTCAAAGGAAAAACGAGGGACTTTATTTTAAAATTGATTTTGCGATAACAAGACAAAAATCACGCTCAATGTTTTCCTGGGTAGTATCTGTTCTAACCATGTCTTTGAAGTCTTTGAAATGATTCGGATGGGGATCGAACCGCACGACCGTCCGCATGCGAGGCGGAAACTCTACCATTAGTCCACCGCTGCGGTCTCATGTGTGAATAATTTATATAGACTATAGGATTTTGATTATTTTATTGATATATTAAAACTAATCTAGCGTTTACCACTAATCTAATAAAACGGCTATTAATTTCTTAACTATGAAGTGTTTGATAGTAAATACATATCATAATTGGCGTGTGTCCCCTAAAACCCGTTCAGTTACCTTACAGAACATTTATAACTGCGTTACAACAATATACAAAAGAACAATGACAACTGTTGCAGATTTAATGTTGTTTGGTGTATGGAGTTTCTTGTTGCTTTCAATAATTTTTTCAGTCATATCACAACGGTGTCTCCTTAAGACAGCATTCCGAACGCTGCCACACTGGAGTATCATACCGCGCCATACACATGGTATGGTACCCCACCCAGTCACATTATACTGACACCGGGACGACAAAACATAGAAGTATCCTCTTAACACTGAACACTAAGCGAGGAAGCTTCTAGAACCATTTTTCAAGCCTTTGGTAAGACCCGATCTGGGATCGAACATACGACCTTCTGTATGTGAGACCGACACCCTACCACTAGACCACCGCTGCGGTTTGAAATTATTTTATGATAACAGTGATATAAATAAAACACATGCTATACCATACTTAATTAGCGTCACAATCATGTTCAGAATTGCTCTTATCAGTTTATAAGACGTTATTCTGAAATGCACATTGTATCTTCAATGTAAACGTCATATTGCCAATAAAATAGCATGTTTCTGTATTGCCAATATTTTTCTAATTCTTTTTCTCTATATATAATCATCCATGAAATAATATATAGTATTGCCAATGAAAACTCTGTTTTATCAACATGATTGTATTACACTGATCTGTTTTAATTTCGCATACACAGTTTCACACTAATGCCTCTATACGTTCTTGACAGTCCATGTAGTCTTTCTACTTACCGGTTCTTTCGCACCAAAGACGTAGTCGTAGTCTCGGGCAGCTCTCGTTTTAATCTCGTTTTGGAATTCAGTATTATTGGCGACGGGATTTAATAGGGATAAAATCAAAACTGATTCGTACATTTGTTTCAAAGCAGCGTCCATGAAATCACCTAAAATTTAGAAAAGACAAATAATATATTTTTTTTATATTTAGAAAACTATTTAGAAAACTATTTAGAAAACTAGAAAACATTTGAAGAGAAATGTCTACATATATTGCGTAATGAAAGAAACAGTCATAAACATGGGCAACAGATTTCTTGCTTTGGGCTCTTGTTTCAATCGAAGGTTTTTTGTCAGCTGAACAGTGCCTCACTGTAAGTGGTAAATACAAATACTTCAATTCTAAAATTTATCGGAGTACTTATGAAATATCATACAAAAATACTTTTATTGGGATAATTTCACTGCACTATTTTGATGGATGAAGATTTTGAATGAAATGTTTTTTTCTTCAGAATTTTGTTTTACATATAATGTCAAATGCCAATACATGTATACTGCACAGATAAAGAAACACCGGGTGCCAATACATGTATACTGCACGGATAAAGAAACACCGGGTGAATTTCTGAACCACGTGATGAAACTATTGTAAGCGATATTTACAGTTTTAGAATATGTATGAAAAGGTATTCCATAAATGATTTTGTCAATAATAATTCTCATATGGACAAAACCCATTAATGGAATACCTTTACCTGTGTATTTTAAAACTGTAAATATCTCTAACAATACTTTGATAATGTGGCTCTGAAATTCATCCGGTTTTCTTTACCCTCTCAGTACTAAGAACTCTGAAAGTTTGATAACAATATTTTAAACTTAGGTCAATAAGATGCTATTGCAAAAAATATAAATGTCTGTTTTGACAAAATTAAAATGGCGTTGGTTTCTCATCCAATATTGTTTTCTGCTGCAAAATTAATTTCACTTAAAAATATAACTGATTATATTTAACTCCTGATATTTAATTTATGTATAAATGTTACTGAAATTTTATTTATAAAATTAAAAAATGAAATATACTTGGGATGAAAAATACGCACCGAACAATATGTACAAGTGTCACGCAAAACGAATTGTACAGCAAAAACTGATTTATATAAAAAAATCAATGTAGTTTTAGTTGTGCTCGTGTACATGAGTCAACAAGCCGGATTAAAATACGAGACTTTTATAGCCAGGTCAGTCAGGTACTGCAGTATTCCAAAAATAACAGTGATCCTAGAAGGTGGTGGTGGTGGTGGTGGTGGTGGTGGTGGTGTGTGTGTATGGGTGTGTGTGTGTGTGTGTGTGTGTGTGTGTGGGGGGGGGGGGGTTGTATTTTCTGAATAATATTGCGGAAGTATTTCACCAATTTATACAAATACTAAAAAACTAAACATCAGATGAAAGAAATGTTGATTAAGCTTTGCAACTCTGTGTAGTATGTTTATAATTTTGGTTTGTGATACTGTATTGATGTGCATGCTAAGACTGCAGTTCTGTATATTAAAACAAACAAACATTTATAACAACAAACATTCAGACATTTATATAACGAAAAATTGTGATTTTTTCCAATGTACACAAAAGTGCATTTGTATTTGTGAAATAATCATGATACTTGCATTCGAATTTTCAGTAGCCGAGACTCTCGTTCTTTTCCTGCATAAGTCCCGTCAGTCTTCCTCTGTAAGTCAACTTGTATTTACCATTCATAAAGTTCCTGTATTAGCCCTAACAGCCTGCCTCTGTAAATGAACTTGTATTAACCTTTCATAATGCTCCTGTATGAGCTACGCAATGCTACCTCTGTAAGTCAACTTGTATTTACCTTTCATAAAGTTCCTGTATGAGCCCCCCGTCAGTCAACTTCTGTAAGTCAACTTGTATTTACTTTCATAAAGTTCCTGTATGAGCCCACGTCAGTCTACCTCTGTAAGTCAACTTGTATTTACTTTTCATAAAGTTCCTGTATGAGCCCCACGTCAGTCTACCTCTGTAAGTCAACTTGTATTTACTTTCATAAAGTTCCTGTATGAGCCCAACCAGTCTAGTCTACCTCTGTAAGTCAACTTGTATTTACCTTTCATAAAGTTCCTGTATGGGCCCCAAAAACCTGCCTCTGTATATGAACTTGTATTAATCTTTCATAAAGTTCCTGTACGAGCACCCCATCAGTGTAACTCTGTAAGTCAACTTGTATTTACCTTTCATAAAGTTCCTGTATGGGGCCCGTCAGTCTTCCTCTGTAAGTCAACTTGTATTTACCTTTCATAAAGTTCCTGTATGAGCCCAACCAGTCTATCTCTCTAAGTCAACTTGTATTTACCTTTCACAAAGTTCCTGTATGGGCCCCAAAAATATTCCCATGTACATGAACTTGTATAAATCTTTCATAAAGTTCCTGTATGAGCCCCGTCAGTCTACCTCTGTAAGTCAACTTGTATTTACTTTTCATAAAGTTTCTGTATGAGCCCCATCAGTCTATCTCTGTAAGTCAACTTGCATTTACATTTCATAAAGTTCCAGTATGAGCCTCAACAGCCTACCTCAATAAGTCAACTTGTAATTACCTTTCATAAAGTTCCTGTGCCGGGCCCGTCAGTCTTCCTCTGTAAGTCAACTTGTATTTACCTTCCATAAAGTTCCACCAGTCTACCTCTGTAAGTCAACTTGTATTAACCTTTCATAAAGTTACTGTATGAGCCCAACCAGTCTAGCTCTGTAAGTCAACTTGTATTAACCTTTCATAAAGTTCCTGTATGAGCCCCACCAGTCTACCTCTGTAAGTCAACTTGTATTAACCTGTCATAAAGTTCCTGTACGGGCCCACCAGTCTACGTCTGTAAGTCAACTTGTATTTACCTTTCATAAAGTTACTGTATGAGCCCCGTCAGTCTACCTCTGTAAGTAAACTTGTATTTACCTTTCATGAAGTTCCTGTCTGGCATCAACAGTCTACCTCTGTAAGTCAACTTGTATTTACCTTTCATTAAGTTCCTGTACGAGCCCCGTCAGTCTACCTCTGTAAGTCTACTTGTATTTACCTTTCATAAAGTACCTGTATGGGCCCCAAAAACCTTCCTCTGTACATGTATGAGCCCCGTCAGTCTACCTCTGTAAGTAAACTTGTATTTACCTTTCATGAAGTTCCTGTCTGGCATCAACAGTCTACCTCTGTAAGTCAACTTGTATTTACCTTTCATTAAGTTCCTGTACGAGCCCCGTCAGTCTACCTCTGTAAGTCAACTTGTATTTGCCTTTCATAAAGTTCCTGTATGAGCCCCATCAGTCTACCTCTGTAAGTCAACTTGTATTTACCTTTCATAAAGTTCCTGTTTGAGCCCCATCAGTCTACCTCTGTAAGTCAACTTGTATTTACCTTTCATAAAGTTCCTGTATGAGCCTCAACAGCCTACCTCTATAAGTCAACTTGTAATAACCTTTCATAAAGTTCCTGTACAGGGCCCGTCAGTCTTCCACTGTAAGTCAACTTGTATTTACCTTTCATAAAGTTCCTGTACAAGCACCACCAGTCTACCTCTGTAAGTCAACTTGTATTTACCTTTCATAAAGTTCCACCAGTCTACCTCTGTAAGTCAACTTGTATTTACCTTTCATTAAGTTCCTGTATGGCCCTAACAGCCCGCATCTGTAAATGAACTTGTATTGACCTTTCATAAAGTTCCTGTATGGGTCCCGACAGTCTACCTCTGTAAGTCAACTTGTATTAACCTTTCATAAAGTTCCTGTATGAGCCCCACCAGTCTACCTCTGTAAGTCAACTTGTATTAACCTGTCATAAAGTTCCTGTACGGGCCCACCAGTCTACGTCTGTAAGTCAACTTGTATTTACCTTTCATAAAGTTACTGTATGAGCCCAACCAGTCTAGCTCTGTAAGATAAATTTTATTTACATTTCATAAAGTTCCTGTAAGGGCCCACCAGTTTACGTCTGTAAGTCAACTTGTATTTACCTTTCATAAAGTTCCTGTATGGGTCCCGACAGTCTACCTCTGTAAGTCAACTTGTATTAACCTTTCATAAAGTTCCTGTATGAGCCCCACCAGTCTACCTCTGTAAGTCAAATTGTATTAACCTGTCACAAAGTTCCTGTACGGGCCCACCTGTCTACGTCTGTAAGTCAACTTGTATTTACCTTTCATAAAGTTACTGTATGAGCCCAACCAGTTTAGCTCTGTAAGATAAATTGTATTTTCATTTCATAAAGTTCCTGTAAGGGCCCACCAGTTTACGTCTGTAAGTCAACTTGTATTTACCTGTCATAAAGTAACCGTATGAGCCCAACCAGTCTAGCTCTGTAAGTCAACTTGTATTAACCTTTCATAAAGTTCCTGTATGAGCCCCACCAGTCTACCTCTGTAAGTCAACTTGTATTAACCTGTCATAAAGTTCCTGTACGGGCCCACCAGTCTACGTCTGTAAGTCAACTTGTATTTACCTTTCATAAAGTTACTTTATGAGCCCAACCAGTCTACCTCTGTAAGTCAACTTGTATTAACCTTTTATAAAGTTCCTTTACGAGCCCCACCAGTCGACCTCTATAAGTCAACTCGAATTTACCTTTCATAAAGTTCCTGTATGGGCTTCAACAGCCTGGCTATGTAAGTCAACTTGTATTTATCTTTCATAAAGTTCCTGTATGAGCCCGTCAGTCTACCTCTGTAAGATCAATTGTATTTACCTTTTATAAACGTCCTGTATGGGCTTCAACAGCCTGCCTCTGTAAGTCAACTTGTATTAACCTTTCATAAAGTTCCTGTATGGGCCCCGTCAGTCTACCTCTGAAAGTCAACTTGTATTTACCTTTCATAAAGTTCCTGTATGAGCCCAACCAGTCTAGCTCTCTAAGTCAACTTGTATTTACCTTTCATAAAGTTCCTGTATGGGTCCCGCCTCTATACCTCTGTCAGTCAACTTGTATTTGCCTTTCATAAAGTTCCTGTATGGGCCCCGTCAGTCTACCTCTGTAAGTCAACTTGTATTTACCTTTCATAATGTTGCTGTATATGCCCCGTCAGTCTACGTCTGTAAGTCAACTTGTATTTACCTTTCATAAAGTTCCTTTATGGGCCCCGTCAGTCTACCTCTGCAAGTCAACTTGTATTTACTTTAATAAAGTTCCTGTATTAGCCCAAACAGCCCACCTCTGTAAGTCAACTTGTTTTAACCTTTCATAAAGTTCCTGTACAAGCCCCGTTAGTTTACCTCTGTAAGACAACTTGTATTAACCATTCATAAAGTTCCTGTATGAGCCCCCCGTCAGTCTACCTCTGTATGTCAACTTGTATTTACTTAAATAAAGTTCCTGTATGAGCCTCGCCAGTCTACCTCTGTAAGTCAACTTGTATTTACCTTTCATAAAGTTCCTGTACGAGCCCCGTCAGTCTACCTCTGTAAGTCAACTTGTATTTACCTTTCATAAAATTCCTGTATGGGCCCCAAAAACATTCCCATGTACATGAACTTGTATAAATCTTTCATAAAGTTCCTGTATGAGCCCCGTCAGTCTACCTCTGTAAGTCAACTAGTATTTACTTTTCATAAAGTTTCTGTATGAGCTCCATCAGTCTACCTCTGTAAGTCAACTTGCATTTACCTTTCATAAAGTTCCAGTATGAGCCTCAACAGCCTACCTCTATAAGTCAACTTGTAATTACCTTTCATAAAGTTCCTGTACCGGGCCCGTCAGTCTTCCTCTGTAAGTCAACTAGTATTTTACCTTTCATAAAGTTCCTGTACAAGCCCGACCAGTCTACCTCTGTAAGTCAACTTGTATTTACCTTTCATAAAGTTCCACCAGTCTACCTCTGTAAGCCAACTTGTATTAACCTTTCATAAAGTTCATGTATGAGCCCCGTCAGTCTACCTCTGTAAGTCAACTAGTATTTTACCTTTCATAAAGTTCCTGTACAAGCCCGACCAGTCTACCTCTGTAAGCCAACTTGTATTTACCTTTCATAAAGTTCATGTATGAGCCCCGTCAGTCTACATCTGTAAGTCAACTTGTATTTACCTTTCATAAAGTTCCTGTCTTGCATCAACAGTCTACCTCTGTAAGTCAACTTGTATTAACCTTTCATACTGTTCCTGTACGAACCCCATCAGTCGACCTCTGTAAGTCAACTCGAATTTACCTTTCAGAAAGTTCCTGTATGAGCCCCGTCAGTCTACCTCTGTAAGTCAACTTGTATTTACCTTTCATAAAGTTCCTGTATGAACCCCGCCAGTCAACCTCTGTAAGTCATCTAGTATTTACCTTTCATAAAGTTCCTGTATGAGCCCCACCAGTCTACCTCTGCCAGCTGTATAATGAGGAACACATAGTCCCCGGAAGACATGCCCAGACCATGCGCGTTATACATGAGTTTGCGAAACTCGACAGCGTTAACCAAAACTATAAACACTGAAATATATATACATAATTAGAGTATATATAATAAATACAATAAGAGTATGTGTATATGTTAGAAGTGACAACATGGGTCATTTTGTTGGAATGGTCAGTAGCAAAAACGCCACTTAGGAGCTTAAACATGTCGTCTGTAGAACGGACCCAGCTCTTCTGATTAGGTCCGTTACATAATAAATATAACGAGCCCGCTGGTTCACTATCATCTAGCAATATAGTAGGAGCACGCTGATTGGTCAGACAATTTGACGATTGGAAAGTCACATCTGAGCACGTTGATTTGTCAGTTGATTGCTTCAGGAAAATGTGAATGACTTCACAGTTTAGTAACTCTTCAATGCAATACATGTATGTAGAACGAACCCAAGCTCCCCGATTGGGTCTGTTAAATAGAAGCACACATGAGCACGTTAAACGATCGTATGGTCATTTACTTTAAAGAAGGGTTGAATGACGTCATAATTTAGTAAGCGTTCAATTGCTTTGAAATGTGGTCCTAGGACTGACATGGAAGTCCCATTCTGATTTTTTGTTCATCGGATGGTTATTATTCATGATTCAGGCAATATCAGGTTATATGTATAGACTATGTTTAATAGCTATGAGTTGTAAGACATGCATGGAATTCCCTACTTTTTCATTAGGGGTAACTAGACCTGATTCGGGTGATATCAGGTTCCATATTTAGACTATCAAACATGTTTTATGAAAACTCCTAACCACGCACGTGTTCCCTTGTTATATCATTAAACGCGACCATCAGAAAAAAAGGGAACATTTGCTCATGTCCACTTATTGTGGATGCGTATCACCCAAATTTCAAATGAATTGTATCAGAACGGAAGTAGATGTTGCCATGTGACAAAGGAAGTTGTAACAGATTAACAGACGGGCGTACGGAAGGGAACCATCAATATGTCCCTCCATTTTCCAAAAAAAGGCGGGGGATTTAATGATGTATAATGTTGTATATAAACTACCTCTTGCATGCGCTGCAGCGTCTTGGAGCGTAGCACGTGGATTCCATGCCACGGAACGCCTGAAAGGCACCGCGTGTGGTAATGGAAAAGTGTCGTCTGCTTCGAAATCTGCCAACATATTGGGACCAGCATTTAAATAGAACACTTCATCCATATCATAGATAATGGACACGTGAAGCCAGTTGTATTCGTGAAGCAAGGCGCGAACTGACACTGTAAAAAAACATTAAAAAAAGTCAGCAATGATGTGTAAAAATACCTGATTGAAAATTACATGTAAGTCTTGATTCGATAAAGGCGTTCAAATGTCAAGAAAAAAAAACACCCTAAAGCACAGGACTTTAAAAGAAGAAGTTTGTTCAGGACTAGCATGAGGAGAGTTATGGGACCTCTTCACATCTCAACTGCAGAAAGTGATGCAAGACGGACATTTAATACGCCTCTACATACTCCGTCTATTCATCCCATGTTTAACGTATCTAAGGTGGTTATCTTTCAATGACAGGCGCATTTTCCCAAGAAATACTTGTATACATATGTGTATTATATATCGCAGTCAATATTTTGAGAGCTACTTTCATTATTTGATTATTTCCCAATGGTGTGTGCTAGAGTACTGGTTAAACTTCCAGGATGCCAGGAAAAAGTGGTTAGGTTCACTGATCGTCTGTTAGCCCTCGATGGGGAAAAAATGACGATTAATATTCAATCAATCAATCAATCAATCAATCAATCAATCAATCAATCAATCAATCAATCAATCAATCAATCAATCAATCAATCAATCAATCAATCAACCAACCAATCAATCAATCAATCAATCAATCAATCAATCAGTCAATCAATCAATCAATCAATCAATCAAACAGCCAATCAATCACAAATCAATCAATCAACCAACTAATTAATCAACCAACTAATTAATCAATAAATCAATCAATCAATTCAATGAATCAAACAATCAATTAATCAGTCAATCAAATCAATCAATCAATCAACCTTTCCTTATATAAAATGTACACTTTAAGATAACCTGAACCAGTTGTATAATCAACCTTTAACTAAACATACAGATCATATTGTATATTGGAGTTGTTGTTGTTACTGATATCGTTCACAGTATGTTTAATAATTATGTAATATACATTTTAAAGAGACAGTGTGGTAGATAAGTAGTGTATACTGCATATATAATATATTCAAAAGTATGTAAGAAAGATAACAAGAGAAGTTGAGAAGTTGGCAGAATGACGGTAGTAACTTATTTGTCTTTACTCTTTCGACATTCATATTAGCCCTAACCCGAACCTTAATTTTTCTTCAATATTGAAGAGCTGCATTTACAAGAATACCCCAAAACAACAACAACAACAACAACAACAACAACAACAACAACAACAACAACAACAACAACAACAACAACAACAACAACAACAACAACAACAACAAAAAACAACGAAAACAACGAAAACATAACTTTTATCTGCTTGAGATAATGGTAAACAACCATTTGACATCCGATAAAAGCATGTATCAATCCATCAGCTACCACGTCAGTCGCCATAAACACATCAATTAATGAAGATAATCTGGTTATTCTAATTAGAGTTAATTGTTACGGACTCTGGATAGGCAACGCACGTGTCGAATGTACAAACAGCGTATTTCCCAGTAGAATCCATTTAGCCATGCTGTTATATAAACAATATCGAAATTTATATTATTTGATTAACAAGAGATTGAAAAATCCAGTCGTGACGTAGATGGTTGATTTATTTCGGTATCGCAGATGTGCATAGACTTTACATGAATAAAACAAATGTTGAATAATTAAAAAAATATAAATAAACATTCATGAGAATTATACCATAGTATGTATATCAATAACACAAAATGATAATCACAACATCTCTTGTTTCCATTGTCGTCCTTGCTACTGATAGCGTGACACGAAGAGGCAAAACACGTAATAAATCTGCCCAGTCAATTATTCATGGAAAATTTGAGCTCACAACGGTATAAAGGCCAGCATACATACTAGGGTATTTTAATTTTATCTTCAGATCATTAAGCTATATAGCTTTCCTGAAATGATGTAAAGCGAAAATTGCCACGTGTCCTTTAAACTTGTTTTATCACATACTTATGTACTATTCTACATAATAAAGCGGAGGTAAGATTATTAGAATCTTACATGAGTTAGATGTTCGGATAACTATTTTTGGATGGAACGAGGCTAAACCTTGTAAAAATACGGAGAAATCCTCGTCCGGTATGCAAGAAAATAGTTTGAAATAGTCAGAATGAAATGTTATCTTGCAGCAGCACACACATTGATGACGTCATTGTTTTTGGTGTTATGCCGAACAGTTTCCATCAAAAGTAAAGTAAACAAAAACAAATAAAACACGCAACTAGTGACATGATAATTAGAATACCATATCATTGCCTCATAGTCGGAAAAGTATCTTTTTAGATATGGTTACGATTTTAATATTGGTGTCTAAAGAAATAAAACATATAGATATGTTTATCAATCAATTTAAGCAGCGATTGTTAGATTACATGACACAATGTTTACCGACATGGTAATATTAGCGAATCACCCCGTTGTGACGACTATAAATATTTTAAAACCTTACTTTTGCGTTGATTTGTCGTTTCTACATAAAAAGCAAAGGCCCGTTTTCGATGCTCCAGTCACAAATTAAACATAAAAACGGGTCGTCATCAACATACTTATCGTGAAAATCGTTTCTGTCTGTAATGCCAAATAACATGCATAACATACGGTTTGGTGAAACTGATCTAAGTATAGTTTAAAAGTTATGATGGAATTGTCTACGTCATTGGAAAAGTCCATGTAACTTGTAACCGGTTGACATACTTTCTCGTTCCTGGAGCGATACTGTGGCTGAGGAAATTGGGCAACATATAATGTTGCCATGACAAATCATGTAAAATAGAATGTTCTGTTTTGAAAAATCTGAACGATTGATTGACTGAGACAGTAGGACACCATCTAATTACATTTACATTTATTGTCTGAAAACAAATTGTAAGTATAATATTGTAGCAGGAATGACTTTTTAGTTAATTATAAAAATAAAGTTCTACAATCTTTATAAATCTAAATTGAACTATTAATAATTATGCAGTCTTTCAAGTATTCATACACTTTGATATTTTACTACCTTAAGGTTATTCATTACCGTATTGTTGTGCAAGCATAAACTGTCCACTTGACATCTTGGTCAAATAAAGAAATTACTATAACAAATCAATTTTGGTTTGTTACTTCCTTTATTTCCAATGTAAATGTAAAGACGAAACTGTATTGACTCTGGAGAGACGGTCAGAGAATGTTACAGTTTGTGGTCCAACGTGGGACTGTGGCTTATATATATTTCGAGAAACATGATTCTCTGGTCTCTATGGAAATTCGGGACGAATTCCAAATTTGTAAAGGAATATGTCAGTGTGTACGTAACCTACAAGGAGAGAAAAGTATGTTAACTGTTCAGTTAGCTCAGTCGGTAGAGCATTCACCCTGTAAGCGAAAGGTCCCGGTTTCGAGTCCCGGACCGGCTGCATATTTTTCTCGTCCTGTTACAATATATATACGTCACTCATAAAGTTTGCTGAAAATTAAATGATATGTATTTTGGGCCGGAGGCCTTTGTTTTCGAAATAAAACAGTGTATCCTGTATATTGTATACGAGCGTAGTCCTGGGCTGCGTTCATTTCTATTGAACTGAAAACAAAATGAAAACGTTGTCGTCTGGTATGTTTATTTTTGTGTGTAACACGTGCTAATCTAAGTGTCAAGAAAAATAAATTTGATATTAGCAAACAATGCCGTTACTGAATACAGCCTTGAATACATCAATTATCCACTCTTTTACAGAGGCAATAAAGAACCATTCTAAAACGTGACATGACGTCGAGTAAAAACATTGTTGTGGCTGAGACAAAACTGTTATTAAATCAATATAACTATTTATGAACCAAACAGAACATGACTTTATTGACTTAAGGATGCATCACCTATAACTTTCTGTTAAGTAAATGGTGGAAAGTTTATTGAATCACAAAGAGGAAGGTTTCATTAGAAGATTGATTGATGGTTGATTCCTTCCTTATAGTTTATCGTTTTTATGAGAAATTCGTTAATACACAGGTCGGCATTTTCCGTTTTATTCATCCCTGTTCTACCATAACCAAGATACTGACCAATAAGTGACTTTATTGCCGGTCGCTCTTTAGTACTTTGTCTACAAAATTATAGAATGGTACACGACAAAGACAAAATACAAAATACGTTATTGAACACAATATCCATAATATATTATGTTATATGAATTTTATACAAATGTGCAGTTTTACCGCTAAGATCGGAAAAAATGGCGATATAAATGAGGTCTCTTTAAGCTGTATATACAGTTTCTTATCAGATACAAATACAATTTACACAAATACACAAATACGTGTATGGTAGAGAATCAGACTCAGGATAATAGGACGTTGGGTTCGATCCTCAGACACGGCCATGTGTGGTTTCCTTGAGCAAGACACTTTATGCACATTTTCTACCCAGGAACACCTCGAACATGACTTGTCTAAATTGTAAGAACTTGTTTCATAATCGAGGTAGTATAAATAAATTTATCTTAAAATCATACTAATACATGTGTTTGAATCAAAATAAACTTTAAATTGTCGTCAAATGCTATGTTATTTCAGTTTAGTTTCTTTTAAAAAGTCTCGATTGTTTTGGAATTATACTTATCATATATCAAATTAAAGGTCGTGGAACGATCTTTCAGTTGACGGGTATAACACATGCTGATGACATGATTTACATATTTTGATTTGACACATTTAACGTCATTTTCCCCATGACCCGGCATGTTAAATGTCCCGAAAAACAGACGACTCGTCAATAATGTCATACTGAACAGTCAAAGATGAAGAAAAAATGTCCGCAGACGCTATTTGAAACAATTTATTGAAACGTATTTGATTAATTTAATTATTTTAAAAAAATCGCATCAATATATACATTTTAAAATCACATTATACTAAAGTAAAATTTCAGTGACATATGCTTATGTGGAATAGAATATATCCACTTTCCTTTGAATGGTTCATATTTCGTATTCAAGTTAAAATATCCTCTATGATTTGCCATCCCTTAAC
Organism: Panopea generosa; assembly: GCA_029582155.1. Classification (NCBI taxonomy): domain Eukaryota; kingdom Metazoa; phylum Mollusca; class Bivalvia; order Adapedonta; family Hiatellidae; genus Panopea; species Panopea generosa. The sequence continues at coordinate 63,975,634 of CM055903.1, read as the reverse complement.
ATTTTTACCGCAAAATAACGTTTGTCATAACATTTTTACCATATGTAATATATTTTTAGCATAGAACATATCTTTTAAAATTATATTGAGGTATCACGTGATATTTCAAGATAAAATCTCACCTGATAATTTTCTTATATTGTAAGATAAAATAGCTGTTGTTTTAAACATATCCTTCTCCTTGGGATCCCTTTCTACAAGATCACCTAAACCGGTTACCATGGGAACGCGTAAATATTCCGCCATTCGTCCGGTTGTTTGCACAGCATACGAGCAAGCAGGTCCGATGAAGGCTCGAACATTCTGCAGATAAAACAAATCGGCCAGGTAACCGGGAGCAACATATCTCGCCCTGTAGCACCAGACGCTATAATTGCTCAAAATGGGCTCGAACCGGATACTATGGCGTTCGTAAACCTTCTCTATTCCCATGTCAATAGCCGGTCCAACGCGTTGGAGGTCAACCGGAAATGTAGAATTTGTCATCAGAAGTACACCGACTTTTATCACAGTCGTGTTTGTTAAAATCACGAAACTGATATTACTAATTATGAAAATAGATACAAGTAATAATTCCATTGCTTGTGTTTTCCCCATCAATCGTATTTCCGCTGTCTTACATACACTCTTGTACTGATTTTCAGAATAAAAGAAGCTATGATAAAATCACAATGATATTATATTGACATTTCAGATTACATTTGATCAGATTTCCATAAAATTATTATTGTACATATTGTAGAAGTTCCCAACAGGCATTGTAACAGGCATCTCCTGAGATATGTCAATATTTTATACTCTATATCTAACAGGTTTGTATTATGATACGTTCTGACAGTTGTCTGATACAGGTATGGCGTCACAGAAACCTTCTCTCTGTTATATCGTAAGGTGAAACAGCCCTGGGGATTTCAAAAATTTATTGATCAATGTCAAAATGTGTAATGGATTCAAATAATGTAACACAATTGGCATTAAGGAGGAATATACCTTTTAAATTATTTTCGAAACCAGTGGAATATTTGGTATATAATGAGACTTGAATGAATTTCAAATTTGAATATGATTTTTTTCTGCGATATATATAATACTTCTTTACCTCTTTACCTATGACGTCGTTAACATGGCCATGTTTGGTCTTTTTGACGTCCCGATTTATAGCAGCAAAATCCCGTATTTTTCGACCTCAGTCAAGTTTTACCGAATGTACAGAATCAAAACACAAATCACCACGTATACATTCAATGGATATATGAATTAACTATGCAATAATTACGACGAACACCAAATTCTGAAAATATTAGCGAAAAACGGATTTTTTCGGGGAAAAAATGCTTCAAATCAAAATAACCAAAAAACAAACCGAGCGATTTTGAAATAATTTTGACGTGATTTCAAAAAATATACTTCACAGTGATTGTAAGATTTTTTAGAACAATTGACAAACTAGATTTTTTTGAATTTTTAATTATTTAACCCAAACCAACGTCAAAAAGACGTCAACATATTGCATAATTTAACGCGTTTTCAAGTTTTTCGACGATTGATTAAGGTTACATTATTTTCGAAATCAGTGGTATAATTAGCATATAATGAAACTAGAAGTAATTTCCAATGTTAATATGTATTTTTTGCAGTTGTCAATATAATATATATTTATATGTGACCATTTAAACATGGCCATGTGTAGCTTTTTTGACGTCCCAATGCATAGCAGCAAAAACGCGTAATTTTCGACCTCAGTTGAGTTATTCCTAATGTTCAGAATAGAAACATATACCACCATGTACACATTTGACGGATGTATGGATTTACAAATGCAAAAATTACGACGAACGCCACATTTTGAAAATACTAGCAAAAAACGGAAACTATTTTTTTCTCGATTTTTCCGAAAAACGTCTTCAAATCAAAATAACCAAAAAACCCCCAAAAACTTAACGAATTTTGCATAATGTTGATATGATTTTATACTATATATTGTAAAATTATTGTCAGATTTTGTAGAAAAATTGATAAACTAGTTTTTTTATGATATTCAATTATTTAACCATACCCTACGTCAAAAAAACCGTTAAAGCAAAACGTCAACGTCGGTATAGCGCATGAGGTATACCTTTTGTGATAATTTAACAAGTTTGTTCTTACCATTATATTAGTATTTTGTGCACACTAGTTATATATACTTCTGCTGTTAAATGGCAACTAGTTTCTCTATAGCATGGTAGCGTGTCTGTTTGATACACGTACAAAATCGTCATTTTTTTCACTTACACGGAACTGGATTCCAAAACAATATTTTCATTTCGTACTAGCTCCATGACTGCTAGTGAAATGTGGACATCACGGATGTTAATTATAATAAAAACAGGAATTATGAGGGAAACTATTTTATTTTATTTTCGAAACAGCGGTTGAATCAGAATAATACATATAAGTTCCATAGACACATAATTAGTTATGCTGTAAGGCTCATTGACTCTTTTGGTGATTAATGAATAGACGAGGACTGGTAATCTGTTTAGTCATTAAGACGATCAAACCATCGACCTTTGGAGTAAGCGGTCAACACTCTTTTAACTGCTCTTCCATTCTTCTTAGAAAATATTGTGCTCTTTGTGCCATCGAGGGCTTATAGACGATCAGTTAATCAAACCAGTCTTTCCTGCGATCTTAGAAAGTTAACCAATACTCGAGCACAGTCATCTCCGCAAGAAACGGTTAATCTTCTCTCGGAATCAGTAGAGAGCGACGACAGACAGTGAGACGTATTGTAGTACATGTATATTATTCATCACAGAGATTTTCGCCGGCCGGTGATTCGAGGATTGTAATTGTAACAAGTGAAGTCATGTTAGATTTGAATGTACCTGTGTGAATGAGAAAATGCTGAAACATATAAAACCATATTTCCTTGGATTGTTTTTTTATACTGAGGTATTTAATTTCATATCAGATAGGGCCAAAAAAATAAGATTCCGGTTGGTTTACCGTCATTAATCTTCACTGCCGACTCTATTTTCCCCTAATTAAAAAAAAATCAAAAGCATTATTTTCTTATTTCTATATTTTTTTCATTTAAATCATATCCGTTACACAGCCACTGCATTTTACCTAGCAAAATGTGGATTTTTAATATTTTAATGTGTGTGCTGCACGATATCAAACGGCCGCCTAGAGAGACAGAGAATACTGCCACGAACAAATGGTTATTTTGTTATTTAGAACAGTACAGTCAATCTTAAATGTACCTATCTCAATAAAATAACTTGGTTAACACACAATGATTGGCTTATTCTGAACATTACTAGTACCTTGGGAGAAAAAAAACAATCATACGTGGTATACTCTTTTTTTACGGGCTAACCAGAAACGGGTATATTATTAAGGCCTAAGTAATTTTAGAAATTGCTTTAAGTGAAAATGTGTAAAAATAGCGATGTGTCCCTTTAAAATAATAAAATGTACTTTAACTAATATTTTTTTTGGGGAAGAAACAATCACAAACCGGCCGTGTGTGCAGGCGCTTTTTGTTCGTTTGACATATTTTGTCCACAGAAAAATAGAAATATGGCAAATTTTGACAACATGGCGCCTTTTGTCTGCAGAAAAATTAGGACAATGAAAAATTATGTCCGTATCGTTACAAAAGTCGACGTGTTTATATTTTTTCCTGTGGTTAAAAAACGTTGCGAACAAAAAGTGCATAGCGGACAAAAAGTTGCAGGCGTGCAAATAGCCGACGTCATTTTACACATTTAATGAAAACTGATTTTTACATGATACTGGTGATATTTCATAAAGAATAGAAATATGATCAAATTAAAATGTTGTTGGTTGTAGTTAAGACGTAGTATTGGATCTAGAGCCACTTTTGTGTAGAATTAAAAAACAAAATAAGGGATGTTAAGAACGTCTAAGCAAATGACGATAACCACGATAGTGATGAAAACAATGATGATGATGACGATGACAGTGATGATGATGACAGTGATGATGATGATATTTTGCTTTTTCATTATGATGATGTCGGTCACGCTCCAGTAAGGGACCTCTATGCGGAACGTTTGTCGACTGGCTCAAAACAATTTGCCACTACACAGTAGTGCAATAGTAGATATAACTTGTGTGCACAAATACTATTTTTTGTAGAATGAGGTTTAACGTCATTTTCAACTCATTTATATGGTTATATATTGCATATCCAATTTTATTTAATGATCGCAAACCCAACACCAACGTTGAAGTTTTGCTTTAAAACGTGTTTTTGACGTAGGGTAGGGTTAAATAATTGAATATTATAAAATATCTACTTTGTCAATTTTTCTAAAAATGTCACAATAATTGAAAAATATATTGCATAAAATCATGTAAAAATTATGCAAAAATCGCTTTGTTTGTTTTTTAATAAATTTTATTTGAAGCCATTTTTTCGAAAAAATCGAGAAAAAATTGTTTCCGTTTTTCGCTAGTATTTTCAGAATGTGGCGTTCGTAGTAATTTTTGCATTTGTAAATCCATACTTTCGTCAAATGTGTACGTGATGATACATGTTTCTATTCTGTACATTAGGTGTAACTCAACTGAGGTCGAAAAATACGCGATTTTGCTGCTATAAATTGGGACGTCAGAAAGGTCGAACATGGCCATGTTTACGCCGTCACATATAAATATAATATGTTATATTTACCGCTGAAAGAAAATGTATATTCACATTGGAAATTACGTCTAGTTTCATAATATACAAATTATACCACTGGTTTTGAAAATAATTTAAAAGGTATATTCCTCCTTAACTTTAATTAGCACAAATAAAAAATCGATAATCATTTATATTATCATTTTTATCGAATATATTGAAATCGCCAACGTTTTGCATTAACCGTTTATTATTACACGAACTTTAAGCACGCAACGTAATCTGTCTATGTATCGACGTGCCGTTAAACACAATGCATTCATTTTTATATCATGACTTAAACAAATATACCAAAGGATGATATACCATATATTTTTTCTTATTGCATGATTTAATCGAATATACTAACAAATCTAATTACGCATTTTTTTAGCTTTTATTTTTATATGTATATTATAACGAATACACCAAACTCCAATAACATATATAATTGTATATTACGCAATTTAATCGATTACACCAACAACTCCAATAAAACTTGAGATGAACTTTTATTCTTGTGCGGTTAAAACGAACAGATTGATTGATTGGATATTTAGCGCCATTTTATGCCATCGAGGGCTATCAAGACGATAAATTAACCTAATCACTGTTTCCTGGGATTAACAAGTACTCGAGCACATCCCGTCTCCGCAAATAGCTGACAACTTTCCCACTTGAATCAGTGGTGAGAGACGAGTGCTCATGAGACACACTGTCGTATATGAATCATCATGTTTATATTCAAAACAACGGCAATTTCGTTATATTACTTCTGATAAATTTATTTAAATACTTCGATTGTAAAATAGTATTGTTTTAATTCCTTTAAATGTTAGCTTTTTTGGATATCTTGTTGATAAATTAATCCGATTAAAATTGCTATTACTTTGCTATAGATTGGTTTTCGCACATTGGTTAATTATTGAATGGCTTGGAATGTTTTTGACGTAGTTTCACCTTCGACTTAAAGTGTAACTTATCTTTTTTGTTCAATAAAGTTGTCTTATCCATAATGCAACGGGTGTTAATTTGACAATGTGACTAATTTTTGGTCCCATGACTTCATCTTTCTGCATTCCAATTGGTAACATTGATGAGGTTTTTTTCTAATCCCACGTGCACCGCTTGTGTGTGGTTTAAGACAATGGAGTTTATATTTAAGCCTTTTTGGGACAAGATGCAAAAGATGAAATTAATCAAAATTATGTTTTAAATTAGAACTTTCAAATTTACATTACGAAGGAAGTAAAATGGATGTTACTTTAATTTATATGTTACATTATTAACCGATGAAGGATTTTCTGCGATATCAATAATTATAAGTTTATACTACGTTTCGATGAAGGATTTTCTACCATATTAATTAAAAGAAGTATATACCACGTTTCTTGCTACATTAGCAAAACAACATCAGATACCTGTATACTGTTTATGATAAAATGTAATTTCTGAACTTATGTATGCAATTCTATGCTATTATATGTTTTACTTGCTAAAACAGTCATTCATACATGGATATATTTAAACAGTTACTGTATGATATATATTTTGATTTAACTATTTTCTTCTACAATAAATACGATGCCCAATAAATCCCCAGGTTACAGAATACACTTAAAGCTCTAATGAAGCATGAGATAAACGTTTCTTGTGCACAATTTAAACGAACAAACCGGAAACAGTTCCAATAACAGATGAGATGAAGGGTTCTTATTGTACGATTTAAACGAATACGCCAAAAGTTCTAATGACCTACGAGATAAACGTTTCTTGTGCACAACAACACATGCAATGAACTTCTTATTGCACGATTTAAACTTACGAAGCTCCAAAAATACAGACATTTTTATAACAGCAAGATTTAAACGGATATGCTAACAATTCCAACAATCTATGAATGGCGGATCAAACCACTTTCAATTGGAGGGCCCGTGGAAGTTTGGGAGTGGGGGACAGCTTTACATTAGTATATATATATATATATATTTTTAACTTTTCCTATTACGTGATTTGAAGTAACACTACTATGTAAATATTACAGCATGTTGCGCGTTCGTTTATTAATGTTCTTTTGACGACTCAAGTTAAATGTATGTCTACCGACCAAAATCTTGTTATACGGTGAACGACTTCACATGTATGAACAACTTCACATGCATGTACGACACCACATGTATGTACGACTTCACATGTATGAACGACTTCACATGTACGGACGACTTCTCATGTATGTACGACTTCACATGTTTGAACGACTTAACATGTATGAACGTCTTCACATGTATAAACGACTTCACATGTATGAACGTCTTCACATGTATGTACGACTTCACATGTATGAACGTCTTCACATGTATGAACGACTTCTCATGTATGAACGTCTTCACATTGACGACTTCAAATGTATGAACGACTTCACATGTATGAACGTCTTCACATGTAAGTACGACTTTACATGTATGAACGACTTCACATGTATGTACGACTTCAAATGTACGAACGACTTCACATGTACGTACGACTTCACATGTACGAACGTTTTCACATGTACGAACGTCTTCACATGTATGAACGTCTTCACATGTATGTACGACTTCTCATGTACAAACGTCTTAACATGTACGAACGACTTCACATGTACGATCGACTTCACATGTACGCACGACTTCTCATGTATGTACGACTGCGCATGTATGTACGAATGTACATGTTTGTACGACTTCACATGTATGAACGACTTCACATGTATGAACGACTTCACATGTATCAACGTCTTCACATGTATGTATGAACGACTTCACATGTATGAACGTCTTCACATGTATGAACGTCTTCACATGTATGAACGTCTTCACATGTATGTACGACTTCTCATGTACAAACGTCTTAACATGTACGAACGACTTCACATGTACGATCGACTTCACATGTACGCACGACTTCTCATGTATGTACGACTGCGCATGTATGTACGAATGTACATGTTTGTACGACTTCACATGTATGAACGACTTCACATGTATGAACGACTTCACATGTATCAACGTCTTCACATGTATGTATGAACGACTTCACATGTATGAACGTCTTCACATGTATGAACGTCTTCACATGTATGTACGACTTCTCATGTACGAACGTCTTCACATGTACGAATGACTTCACATGTACGATCGACTTCACATGTACGCACGACTTCTCATGTATGTACGACTGCGCATGTATGTACGATTTCACATGTATGTACGACTTCACATGTTTGTACAACTTCACAAGTACATGTATGAACGTCTTTACATGTATGAACGACTTCACATGTTTGTACGACTTGACATGTACGCATGACTTCACATGTTTGTACGACTTCACATGTATTAACGACTTCACATGTTTTTTCGACTGCACTTGTATGTACGACTTCACATGTTTGTACGACTTCACATGTATGAACGACTTCACATGTTTGTACGAAGCTTTGATTAGATGGCGGATATTTTACATCAATGAAATATGTGTCATATATGAATGTTCTAGAACTTCTGGATCTTTGAGTCTCTGCCTGTCTGTTTGTCTGTGTCTATGTGTGTGTGTGTGTGTGTGTGTCCGTCCGTCCGTGTGTCTGTCTGTCTGTGGGGGTAGACCCCGCGTCTTCCTGAAAATCTGCCAGTGCAACAGCAGTTGCTGCATTCCAAGGCCACTGTTACCACATGTTTTCTCCTTCAATTTGATATGCAGATTGCAGAATATCAACAAGCGAACTCGCAACGTAACTCAATGTTATCGAGTAGGCGGATTATGTCAACTGAAATTAACGAAGCTATGAAACCATCATAAAACTTCTGTTATGGAAACATAATTTTTCATCAACTTACATGCAGTGTCATTCAAATGATTTCCAGTAACCTTGCAACTCTAATGGAGGACTCCAGGCTATACCATATGCGATCGTAAAATACACCTTTATGTATGTGTGTCATGCCTTTTTAATGGTTTTTTTCGCCATTTTCAACACAAATCAGGTTATATATGACATGATTTAAGTGGTCGGAGTTATAGTCGTTATCGCATCAGGTCAATCGTTCAGGAAAGCGACAGAAAAAATACACAAATTGTTTTATCATCAGTTTTATAATAACAACAATACGTTGTAAAAGGTTTAACAGTTTTGTAATAAAACAACAGTGCTACATAATTATAATTTTTTAATCTTAAGTCTCCAAAGTCTAAATCATATTACCTTGACAATATGATATTGCTCATTCGTAGAATTACATCAATTTTAAATGTAGAACTACAATTATAATAGTTGATGTATATATAAATGTTTATACAATCTACAACATTAGCAATTTAATATAACTTATATGTCGAACTACTTTATTTAACTAAAAAACTATAATTTTAGTTATATATGCAGCATTTACGACGACATATACAATTTGCACCGTTATATTGTTTATTATGGGACTTTTTTCTTTAAATATAAAAAATCGATATTAAATAATATATACAAAATGTACAACATATAAAATTGGCACCACTATATCGTATTTCTATGGAACTATATTTTGTTTAAAAAACATTGGTACCGGGATATCAACTGAACGACTTTATGTTGAACAATAACCTTAGTTGGTGTATACAATACTCCAACATGCAAAAGTGGTTCCGTGATATTGCTTATCAGTGAAACTATTTATTTAAATGTATAACTTTAACAAACAAGAAACCAGTCCCGCTAAATCATTCTACCGAAAATATCGTACTTTGTATTTTACAACTATAAAGCTTCACATTAAATATTAATTGTATGTATAAGCAAATTTAAAAAGTTATTGTTCAGAAAACTGTTTTTAACCCCCGAAAATAAAGAGAGGCGCCCATAGCTCCTGCAAAATTTGAAGCCTTTTACAATTATTACGTTTGGTCTGTAGTTTATAATTAAACAGTTACAGGTCAAATATTTATTTAGTATATATAAACTTTTAGAAGTTATTGATAGGTTTTATACCTCGGACGGACGCACGGACAGGGGAACCAGTTATTAAGCTTCCTCACCATTCCTCGAATGGTGGGGATATAATAATCTACAACATACACTTCTTATATTGATGTTGCTTGTATACGGACATATTTGCATTAAATGTAGAACACCGAGGTTAATTGCTATATTTTCAAAATCATTGGCGTCGTGATATTGTTTATCGGTGGAACTACTATTATAAGTATTATAATTTAAAATGACAATGACCAATTGATAATAGTAAACACTATTTATATTGAGAATTCTTGCTAAAAAAGCATTTTTCCACAATATAAACTATTTACAAACATAATATCAGTGGCGTAAAACTTCAAAATATCAATAACATAAATACTAGGACTTATACAGAGAGGGATATGAAACGTCCCTCTCCGGACTATATCACGCGAAGGATCAAGTGTTATTTGGTAGATTTAATTATCAAAACTCTTAGACAACTGACACTTTTTTCATAAAATGTGAGATATAAGAAACTGAAATGATTTATGTTTTGATCATGCAAAGTGATCTTAAACAAGATGGGCTTATTACTAAGTTATAATAAATATATATAATGCAAATAACCTTTAACCTACCAGCCCCAAAATGAAAAAGAACCAGACGTCATTCTTTGAAGGGGTGGGGGTGTTTTTAGTGATGGCAGGTTTACTTGTTGTAATCAGTCGTACTTCAACCATTTTAAGCACAAATTACTGAGAATGGTCTCTTTTTCGTTCGAATTTCATTCCACAAAGTAATTTGTATTCCAGATATGATCAACTTAAAAACGAACGTTCGCATGAATGCGCTAGCTTTCACAAAATCTCATATGCTGGTTTTTTCTTCTCTACGCAATTCGACTAAATGTTTATTATACAACATGAAATACAGTTATAAACAAAGGATAAAATACAGGGATCGAGTTTTATTAACCTTTACTTAACTAAATAAATACTTAAATACCTATAGTATCAATGTTTTAATATGCTCTGTTGAAAGTGTACATTTTTAAATTTCATATAATTTTATTTTCTATTCTATTTATAGTACATATATATTCGTTTTTACACCAACATGTATACACTAATATTTATCTTTAAGTTTAACTGAAAAGTATCACGTGTACTATAAAAAGAAAAGAAAATATTCGAAATTTAAAATTGTATTCTTTGTTGGCATTTGAGTATAAACACACTCTATATTTTACTTAAATATACGTATATTCTTGTCTGTTTTAATTGTTCAAGTATTTACTTGGCTAATTATAATAATGTAAAACCCAATCATGCTGATCCCTTTCTACACATGCGTACTTGAAACGACATATGAATTTATCGCAAACTAAAAATTGAATGAATTATAACGAATACATGAAAATAAATGATATACAATTCTTAAGATCACATCATAAATATATTCTTAAGATCACATCATATATATATTCTTAAGATCACATCACATATATATTCTTAAGATCACATCATATTTATATTCTCAAGATCACATCATATATATATTCTTAAGATCACATCACATATATATTCTTAAGATCACATCATATATATATATTCTTAAGATCACATCATATATATACATTCTTAAGATCATTTCATATATATATTTTTAAGATCACATCACATATATATTCTTAAGATCATATCATATATATATATTCTTAAGATCGCTTTTTATATACATTCTTAAGATCATATCATATATATATATATTCTTAAGATCACATCATATATATATTCTTACGATCACATCACACATATATTCTTAAGATCACATCATATATATAACAGAATAATGTTTTTTAATGAGACTTGTGGCTTTCAGTTTAACGACTGAACAACAGACAGCAAAAACGTTATGCTTGCCTTGCAGACTAGCTAAGTCAGTACCAGTATGATAGATAAATACGGTAATCTGTTCCAACTGCATCTAACTGTAACTTAAACGTTACGTTTGCTTTGTAAACTAGCTAGGTCTTCATATTATGCTTTTATATAGTTTTAAACAAACACTAACATGTTGTTTATTTGGACGCATTAAATACACTTCTAAAGAAATAGTTTTACAATACACTTGCTATGTTCTGATGCAATTTTGATTTAACATCGTAATTTGTTGGTTATGATTTAATGACGTCAATATCTAAACACTTTTCAGATATCAATTTAAAAAAAAGAGTTAAAAAGTCTCTCCCTTTCGCTGACGTTATCTCCCGAGCAAATGCTGTGTTCAGAACCATTAAACTGCAAATTTAAATTTTGCTACCGGGTTCCCTAAACTTATCCTGTAATGCGCGTTAATTTGAGGTTGAGCCAGTTTCCAGTAAAATACATTAGACACTGTTAGCAAACGTTTAACGGTACTGATCGTTGACATGGTCCATTATACCCAAATGAAAAGAAGGGAATCCCATGTCTGTCCCACAAGTCACAGCGTGCTATAGTGTTATCTGAAGTAGCTGACCAATCAGTTGCTTCTTATTACTCCTGTTTGAACAGCACACAATTGGGAGAGTCAGTACCGTGTTTACAATTTAGCTCAAAATAAGTTGTTGGCGATCTATAATGTACAGTTTTAATAATAGATTTAAATTTTACCGATATGTGCCGATGTTTGTTTTGATGATAATTCGTAATTCCGAGGAATAACTTATTATGTTTTTAAATAAAACCAAGTTATTCATGTGTACTAAGACAACATCTTTTATAGACGAATCACGTGGAAGAGAGTCACGAATCAGACGGAACATCAGTCATAAATTTCATGGAAGTACGTTAATGCCATGGTATCGGAATCTTGGATTTACTGTCAATACCTGAAATAAAAAAGTGATATTTTTTAGGTTAACATTATTGAACAGATGGGACAATTATGAAGCTCTTGTCAGTTTCACTGGGGAGTTTAGCAATGTTGAATTCGATATTTTAATGTAAAAATATTATCATCTGAAAACAGCATATTTAAGAAACGATAAACAGCTTTTGCTTAATATATCGAATTCAAAATGTAGTTCGGAAATTATTAGTCAAATCGTTAAGAATACAAATTGATATTTTCTTTGATTATTCTTTTTAATGATTCTATAAAAAAAAACACTCCCCGACAAATTTCGTTAGGTTTGAATAAAAAACAGAATGACACAATTTACAATAAAACCAATATGAAGGTTTTTAATATCAAAAACCTGTACAAAAAAAAATTTCATATTTGTTTTGTATATGTTAACTTAACTCTTATCCCGTTTGCCTTAAAACTAATTCCAAGCTTCCGTTTCATGTTTAAAACATAAACACAAAATATCTCAAAGAAAACTGACCGGTTAAAAAAATGTCCAAGCTTTCATTGTCAATAAAATTTTAACTAAGTTTGGTCAAAACCTGACAGAGGAAAACTGAAAGTGCTTCAGTGTTTAAAATAAAAGTTAACGGAAAGACAATGGAAGGGCAGACAACTTAACATGACATAAACCCTTTAGACAAATGGTCAATATAGCTAAATAATCGATAAGGTCATTACAATTAAAATTACAGCAAAATAAATGTGGCAATGGTAGAATACGGGTCATGACACGCATGCAGGCAAGTTTGTTTGTATGGGATCTTTCACCTTTTTCCAACATTATCACATTTATCTCACGGCGGTCTACGCATCTAATGATCGTTCCTGGAACCGCTAAGCGACTAACCAGTACTCGACAAACCATATATCTGCAAGTCACTGACGTCTTCTCACATATTCAGTCTCGTTAATACTGAACATGGTATACCAGGATTTGTTAAAAATTTCTCTATATCTACTCACTGATCCGTATTACCCTGATGATATAAGCAAACCATTAAAACCTAAAGTACGAATTCAAGTTATATCAATACTGTGTGTTTCTAGAGGCAATATAAATCAAAAATTCTGTGAGATCATATCTTGAAAAAAAAGCCATGATTCGTCAAAATTGTTTTGATCAAGATTTATCAATTTAAGAATTATTTTACTCTAAAGAATAAACCTTGACTTGTTCACAGTTACGGATTATCACATAACATACAGTTGCTCCATTTCTTGGATAATATTAGGCCTTGATCAATCATACATGACCTCAAATTGCATAACGAGTACAACCCAAAATTGGGATTCATGTTTTGGATGGCAGTGACACCTTGTAATTTCAAAACATTATTTTTTTTGTTTAAATTAATTCGTCTTCTATATACATATCTTCGTCATAAAAATTAACTGACGATATATGATATATTTGTTTTTGTTGCCATTGCACGTTTAAGCTTACGCCTTTTGAAATTTGGTTCAATTTACAGGTTAAACCTTGAGTCGGTATAGTCATTGAGTCGGTACAGTAGTGTTAAACATCGTTTCTTTGGAGCTGAGTGGGAATTGTCGCTCATGTCAGATATCGTTGATTCAACTCACCACATCTCGCAAAACAACACCCAGAGAATTGCCGTATATAATGTTGAGAGAACTTGTGGTGTAAATCTTTTGCCGATAATTGTATTTGATTTATGTGCACAATACATAATGTAATACTAATATGTGTTTAAATGACAATAGAATATATTTAGAATAACACCAAGTATTGGGTCTATCGAGTAAATGGACTCCAGAGCATTCACAAAAGCCCTGAGTTTGTTTCGTTATTGAGCTAAAATAATTAAGTATAAAACCAAAGTTATTTTATTAAAATAGCTATATTACGTTTAATCTGTTCTTTTTCATGAGCAGAAGCTTCTTCCTCGTCGTCGCCATCGTGTACGTTCTCTTCCGAAGGCTGTCGTTTAAGTTCGTGACGTTTCCGTTCATATTCCGCCGACATCTTCGTGAACTGCGGGAAGTCGGCGTCCCATATCAGAACACAGCCGCACATAGAACCTGAAATGAACCACAAACGCATATACTTTTGAATGATGTTTAACGGCATGTTTAACACTTTACACATTATAATTATTATTGCACACCTTCCACTTTTTAAAAAAAGATTCAAAACAAATCACATTAACCGCCCTTCAAGTAACAGCAAATTCCTTTTAATATTTTTATACAGAGCTGGGATGGTATTCACTAACCATTCTTCAGAATATTCTTAGGCTTTAACCCAAGAATATATTTTAAAAAAACCCAACACACTTAGAGACCATTTTTAAGGCCAACATTTGCTAGCATGTAGGGACACCTAATATATAGTCAAATAAATTTCATAATTATTCTATCTCTCGTAGATAACTAGACATCTAAGGTTGACATTTGGAGTTTCTAGCTCAAGTCTAAGAATATACTCAATAATGGTTGGTGAAGATGATCCCGGGACTCGAACCAACGACCTCAGCAGTGTGAGGCCACGGACAACGCCTTTGATAAATGTAGTCACCTTCATATTGGTTGGCTCTGTTCCTAGCTAAATGCAACTTTTATACAACACATCGAAATGGAACAAAATACAATGCAATTTTAAGCGAGAAATATATGTTAGTCTAACATTGGTGCTTTTAAACAGATAACTTTATGGCAATACAGGCTCAGTGAATATAGGTATAACCTATTAAAAGTAAAGTTATCAAATTTGAAAAAAAGTTTGATAAACTTATTTAAGATATACTTTGAACACTGTTTATTAAAGGTGTAACCCCACCATTGATTTTTGTTCTTTATTCTATAGTAAATAATAAAAGTTTGAAGGCTTGTCATTCATAGAGGGTCCCAAATGAAAGAAGTGAAACCGTCATTTTACTGTTTGTCAACCTCTGCACTATCAAAATATGATGAGAAAAGTAGGGGTCATGTGTCATATAAGAGATTTTTTTTCTGCTCAGTGTGTACACTGGTGACAAAGTGAAAGTAGACTTCCAAAATCATGAATTCATACCCCAATTTCCAAGCATCATTTTTTTCTTCTAAATTCACAATTCAAACATGACAATGCTATCAAAATGTTCAAAATACATCAATAATGCCATTCAAATAAAAAAATGAGCATTAAAATAATGAAAATGCATTTTTAAAGAAGAAGAATTGAGGATTATTTATAACCGCCATTATGCGACTACCCCACGGAAGCACTTCCTTTTTGCAATGGTGGCACTATGCCTAAAGCAACACATCCACGTTAAAAACTTTAAACTTATTTAAAAGTTTTTCAATTGAGTTGTGAGCACATTTCCCATACATAAATATTTGTTCAGTGAGCTGTATATGTGCTAACAAACACTATCCAGAACGCTTTAGAATTATGAAAAAAAGATGTCCAAATTATAAAGCGTGACAAACGCTTTATAAATAATTTTTAAATTGCCGAGGATTCCAACTTGGCTTCAAATTGAATTATGCGAGTCGTATTAAAAAACTTCACGTTTTAGTGCGTAGTGTACTTTAGCTGTCTTGAAAGTCATTTTGACAATTTTTTTTGACTCGGGTGAGTTACACGCTTGTTTTATAAAGTGTTAGTCACGCATTATAATTTGGGCATCATTTTGTTCGGGATTGTGTTTATATGCTCATATACAGCTAATTGATCATATGTTTGTATGGGAAATGTGCTCATAACTCAATTAATTTTTTTTTTAAAAGTTCAAACGTGGATGTGTTGCTTTAACAACATGTGGATTCAATAAAAGTTTGAATTATACTTTCCCAAACAATATGTGACTGAAGCATATCTTACGAAAACAAGAAAAATATCGGTGGAACCGATGGATGTGATTGTTTGACTCTATACCATATGGTAATGATATTGAACGGGGGAAGTAACTGTGAGAGTTCTAAAGAGAAATCAATACATTATTTCGAGATATAATACATTGTACAAAATACTTTGAAATAGGTCATTATGACCCGTGATCAACCATTTCAGCAAATTGTTACTACAAATATACATTCAATGATAGATATAATTACTGATTTCATTATAAAGATTCAGTTGTTACATATGGCATATTAATACATGTGCTAGTTTAACAAACACTGCACCACTTTAGTTTCTGTGTGCTAACATGTTTATATTAAAAACAAATGTACTGATCAAATACTAATACAATGATTGGGTGTATATACATGTTTATACATAGTCTTTATGTATGTAGTTGCATGAAGAAGTCGTTATCTGGAAAATGTATTTTGTATTAGCAAAAAATGATACTGTGTACCCGTTATTGAACATCGATCCAGTACCGAATGACTATCTTCATTTTCATAGAAAATAATAGACTTTTGAAGAAAAGAACACAAAACATCACTTTTCAGTCGTTAGAATGAATGTTAATCAGAAGTGTGAAAGTGTTTTAATGTGAGAAATGTGATTTTAACTACTGAATTAAATGCCACAATTTGGGAAAGGGAACGTCCTGGAGTGTTTATTTGGGATTATACGAAATTGTAGAGTTAAACATACACGCCATTATAGTAAGGTCTGCAGTTTGTTACCTATCCAATCATGGCTGCCTGTTAGTCGCAGTAGGCTATAACTTTAGCTGGTTATAAGCTATCAGATGCATATATAGGCACTCTACCTAAGTGTTTGTCTAATCGATATTTCCTGAATTAGGGATTATACAGATTATGCGGCTCTGCACTTGACAGAACTCATTTGCAAATCATTGAACCGTAACAAAATGAAAATATGCGCATATCCCAGCTAGTTTTACACAATTAAAACCAGAGGTTGAAGCGAAATAGCGTCATGAAAACAATATGCACATATCCAACTGGTAATGATGCATCCTAGCAAGTTTCATAAAATGCCAACCAGATGTTGTAGAGAAATAGAGCGGAGAAGAATTTGGTCACAGACAGAATGAAAGGGCCATAACTCTGTAAAAAAACATCGAACCGGAACACAAACTTAGCAAATTTCATAAAATTCCAACCTGAGGTTGTAGAGAAATAGCGTGGACAATAATTTAGTTACAGACTCAATGAAAGGGCCATAACTCCGTAAAAAATCATCGAACCGAAACACAAAGACAATATGCACATCTCCACTTGGTAGTTATGCATCATAGCAAGTTTCATAAAATTCCAACCAAAGGTTGTAGAAAAACAGCGCGGACAAGAATTTGGTCACAGACAGAATCAAAGGTCCATAACTCCTTAAAAAAATCATCGAACCGAAACACAAAGACAAAATGCGCATCAGCACTGGGTAATGATGCATCCTAGCAAGTTTCATAAAATTCCAACCTGAGGTTGTAGAGAAATAGCGCTGACAAGAATTTGGTCACAGACAGAATCAAAGGTCCATAACTCCTTAAAAAATCATCGAACCGATACACAAAGACAATATGTGCAACTGCACTGGGTAATGATGCATCCTAGCAAGTTTCATAAAAGTCCAACCTGAGGTTGTAGAGAAACAGCGCGGACAAGAACTTGAGGACGCACGCACGGTTGTGACCATTCCTACTACTACTACTACTACTACTACTACTACATACATTGTTTGTGTTTGTGTACGTTTTGTTAGATATTGTTACAGCAGCGATGTAAATGTAATTATAGTTAAGTTGAAAATGAACCATTTGATACAGTTGTTAACTATTCGAAAACAACAATAGTTAAATGACTAACATGATTAGAATATTTCGTCTAATATTGAGACTGAAGTAAGAATAAATTTTATTTCTTTTATTAAATACCTAATCTACTAAAGTACTTTATTTGTTCTCTTGCCTTTTGATCGGATTATAATAGAGACTTATAAGGGTCAACCATTAATCTGGACGGATTTACAAAAATATTGGCACATATGTTAATTATATAGGTTACCTGTACCAGTGTTACACTTATGATTTAATATTTATTTTGATACAACAGCGGGCTTAACGTGATTGCCATTATTGGATATTCACATAACTTCTGGAATGTAAAAACGGTAATTGATATATCAATTATAACGACAGTAATGTTCAGTATTATGTTTATAATTTACATTTTTCAGAAATACGATATTGATCAATAAATCATGATATAATCTATTCATAATAACATAGAATTGCCTTTAAGTTGTTAATCACTCTAAATCTGTCTACTTATTTATTTTATTTGTTTTGTCAAGTTTTGTCTACAAGTAACTTGTTCAATAGTATTTGTTTTAAGCATATAAAAATCCGTTTCTACCACATATTACGAAAACAATTCTGCTTTTGAATTTCAGGTAATTTTAAGTAGAATTCTTGATATAGTGAAAACACTTACAGTCGATCACTTGATTATTAATGACGATATATGAGTTAATATAATTCATTTACTACCAGGCCAATTATTATATATGATTAAGTATATACTATTATAAATCACATAACGGAGTAGTGTAACTAACCTATAACGTGTCTAGTTGCTCGGTGTTTTCCATAGAACTCGGCTCTCGTATATAAAATTAAGTGTCGGAACTACTTTCCAAGTAAGTTCAGGTCTAACTACAGAGTTGGATTTGTTCTTTGTTCTTATAAAATATGGCAAAGGTGAAAACGGTAAAAACATAATCCACACATTTTTTTTTCATAGTTGTATCCCCATATAAAAATGCACAACAACTGGTAGGCTGACCAGCTTGTTTTTAAAAACAATGAAGTGACACCCTCAGATTCTATAAAAAAAGATGTCCTCAAATGCTCATAAATACATACATCTGTTAAAATCATATAAAAGTCACTTTGTAACGCCAGTGATGTCTTATTGCAGCATATGCTATGCCAGCTTTTGCTCTACCTAATCACAACCATTATAAATAATATTTCAAATATTTCAACCCAAATACATTAAGGACCTTTCTTTAAGCGCAAGAAACATTTGACGGTATCAAAAAAGAGACACAGCTATGTAGTGCAACGTATTTGACGTTAACTATTCATGATAAAATGACGTTTTTTTGAGAATATCTGTCATAAGATGAGTGGCGGAAATTGATATATACTAATGTTATTTATGGAGCTTGGAAAATCGGTTTTTATTCTAGTTTTTTTATGAAAATGACCTGGAAAATATGGTATTATAAATATAATTTTACGATATGAGAGATATATATATATATATACGAGGTATGTCCCAAAAGTAATAGGACGACCCTGTCATTTTTGTATTTAGGGCGTCACATGCAAACCAATGGTATCAATGGATAGATCGACACATCTTCTTTTGTCATAAAACATCAAATTAACTGTCAGTCATTGTTAAATTCATGCAAAAGACATCATAGTAACACGAGTTTGGAAGTACGGGGGATTTTGAAATTAGACGCCGTTTAAAAAAAACAATATTGCCTAGGAAAGTAGATAACTTCCTCAATATCGTGCCAAATGTTATGAAATAACAGTGGGCGTTATTTCAGATCATGTACGAATGTCATTTAAAAAATCGACGTTATCAGTTGACATTTGATTATTGGGCGCACTTTTAAAATAACAAGTGCGAATTTGAAAAGTAAAAAAATTGGACGACGTCACGCCTCGAGTAGAAATTTGGAGTGTGGTAAAATTTTGTGATGGGTGTAATATGACCCACCAGGAGACTCTGAAGTTTATTTCACACAACTCTTCAACAGAAGGCATATCCAGGAGTCTTATCTATTGGTGGTACAGACGGGTTTCCAATGGTGAGATGAAAGTAACTGACCATTAGCGATCTGGACGACCGAAATCTTGTGTGGTTTTCCTGGGATTTTAATTGAAATATTTGTGAAAAGCGCTTTCAGTACCTGCGGGCCATGTGCCGGAGTGTACATTCTGTGGTTAGGATTTATGAGTCATCATAGTATCGTGACATGTACCAGAAGTTGGTGCAGTACCACAAAAACTGTGTTTTGCACAGCGGTTCATGCTTCGAAAAAAGAATGACTTTCATTTGATTTGTCAATTTGACGTCGCACAAATAACGTCAATCTCCCCCGTACTTTGTAACATATACATTTTGACATGTCAAAATTAATGTTAAATAGTGGTGTACGATATTGAAATTCTGCATGCTTATAGTTTAGATATTGAAAATTATCCATGCTAAGTTTTGTTTGGATTAAAACACTAAACGTCATCGTTCTAAATGCGTCCTATTACCTTTGGGACATATATACATATATATATACATACACAAGCACACAATTATAATCCTTTTAATTCCCGAACCTAAGAGAATGGGGATAATTTGTAAAAAACATACGCATATACAGGCAGGCGCGCACGACTACAAAGCAAACCAAACATATACGACTAAATAATCAACCACACCGCTTATATACAAGGACCTTCACACTAAACACGTCTGGACTGTCGGAACAATTTATATATGTGCATAACTGGACGGTGACTTTTACATGCTACAGTTTAGATAGCTTGGATGTATTGATAGCTTATATGAGCAGGATACTGTTAGAGATTCACAACTTTTAAAACACTATATCAATGACAGAAATTGAAACCCGTTGGATTTTGAAAATAATATAATAAAATGAAAATAATGTTAATTGATATAGGGAGATGTTTGAAATCGCAACACGGAATATATATAAGACATATGCATATAGCCTTAAATCATGAATATCTCACGTCCCGTTATTCCAGTTACGTCTGCCTGTCGACATTATTCTACAATGGGCGGAGTGTGGCTCCTAGCAGTGCTACTTTTTACAAAAGATGCATTGTCACAGTCGGTTCCAAACCTGTGCGCCTTTGTCAAGGATACCTACTTCACGTGTGACTACAGCGGCATGGTGTCATCCTCAGATCGACCCATTGATTTCGCCTCGTTCAGTCCTGAACCTCAGATATTAGATGTCACGGTGAACGGGTTTGCTCCTTATTTTGGTATGCTATATTTAACCTACTTGTTATATTTCGTAAGAAATATATATATTTTTAAATTGTCTATAGTATTGCCACGCGGTGCACAGATGGCCCATTTATTACCACGTATATATAAGAAAAAGGGGTCAGGGCCATCTTCTTATGCACCGTACAATATTTAGCTTAAATTGTAATAAATTGTAAAAAAGTAGTACATTTCTATAGAAAATGAATATGCTTTTTATTATATCGAGTTTTGTTGTATTTACATGTATTTGGGAATATTTTCTTAAAACAATAAATATTGCTTACTTATTTTTATGAAAAAGAATATAAAAAGAAATATACCAAAAAATAATGATAATTTGTCTGGACGGAATCCTTCATTAGTCTATTTTTAAAAACTTTATAAGAAAAGGGGATTCTATTCTTTTCGAAAAAATAGATAATATTTTATTTGAAGTAAAAAAGAACAGACCTGCCTCACACTAATGCTTTCCAACATAAAAAAGTAACAATTCTTCATTGAACAAACAGGGTATATTTTTCAACATCAAAGTTTATTTTTTTTATTGAAGAAAATGTATAAACAGGTCGACAGCATATGCGTAATTGTCTCTTCCTGTTGACATGAACTACAAAGGGAACTGTCTATAGCTTTGATTTATTATAAATAGGCTTAATTTGGCAATAGTCAATTGTTTTTCTTATCTTGGAACCGCTGTCAATGGGAACCTATTGAAAACTTAAATGATAAAGAATACATCTCTTACTTGCCATGTGTTGTAGTTCTTAAAAGTTATTTTTATGATGTTGGAAATTATCCATTTTCATTATGACGTTTATAAAAAATCTTACAGCCTGTTAAACATTTGATAAATAGCCAACACAGATTTGGCCTAAAAGGATATATAAGTATTTTGAAGTCCAACACACTTGTGAATAATGCTTTAAATCGATTTATGGCTGCAAATAGCCCATTGTATGTTAGGGAAATTATTTTAATTCCATATATGTTTTGAAGCTCATGTATGGCGTGCATTAACCCATTGTTTTTATAAATGTCGGTAACATACAATAAACCTTTGTATATAACAATTAGTAGAAAATATGTGACCCATCAATATGAATACTATATTATACTATATTATATTTATTTATAAATGTCCATCATATGTTTGGAAACTTATTTTACTTCATTATATGTTTTAAAGCTCATGTATCGAGTGCAATGACCCATTGTCTTTATAAATGCCATTTACATACAGTATAACAATTAATAGAAAATATGTAACCAATCACTCAGAATACTATTATTACAATATAAAGAACTCGATAAAATTATTTCACCTCTTAGGGAACTTTAAGTAGTTGTACACAAGAGATTAAGACATCTTTACAGAATTTGTTTAATAATGTATTTTTATAATGGATCACACTACATTTGCCAAAAATTAACAATTTTGTTTTAGATGTATACTATGTCACACAATAATTTCCATGAACTGTCTTTTGTTAAAATGCTTTTCTTATTCATGTTAAATTTAGACTTTAGGTTGATCATTTTAGGACCTCCATTTGCGTATTGTTTTGCAATAATTACTTTTTTTTTTACTTTTGCCTTACGTTTCCCATAACAAACGAAAGAATATATTGTTTAGGTTAATTATAAGTTTTTTTATTATGATTTGGTAGAGAAATAAAAATGTGATTAAATCTGGAGTGGTGACCGCTGTTGTCATTTCTTCTATGCGTAATTATGGTTGAACTAAGATTATTCTGTATGCCTTTTTATGCTTCGCTTCAACTCTGACATATATTTTGTTAGAATACCGTTGATTCTCAACAATAATACTTACATTAACAGGCGACAGCGAGATGTTTTCAACAGGGTGGTCAGGTATCAATGTAGCGGGGTTTGATGAAAACTACCCGGCGACTTTAACCTTGGATTGTGGAGTGAGCGGAAGCATCTACATGGATTCTGGGGCGTTTACGAGCATGGGCTTTGTTCAACACCTCAAGGTA
The DNA here is from genome assembly GCA_029582155.1 of Panopea generosa. NCBI lineage: Eukaryota > Metazoa > Mollusca > Bivalvia > Adapedonta > Hiatellidae > Panopea > Panopea generosa. Next base: position 63,952,113 of record CM055903.1, on the reverse strand, counting down.
ACTACATATACACTTTGGCTTATTTAAAGGACGCAAAAGAAGAGGTCAGTAAGCTATCGTATATCAATATTCGATTGGTTAATGTGTGTGTAATTTCGCACTTCCCAATAAATAGTTTGGAGTAACATCGTCATTGGTTGGGTGCCATAATACCAATAATTTGTATGTCAAAATTTAAAGAAGGTATTCCTCGAAATCGTATGTTGACAAATATAAAACAGAAGCATTCTGACCACTTATTATTAATGTACATCGCTATCTTACCTGTTATAGAAATACTACTAATTTTCATGTACAATGCTATCTTACCTGTTATACAAATACTACTAATTTTCATGTACAGCGCTATCTTACCTGTTATACAAATACTACTAATTTTCATGTACAACGCTTTCTTATCTGTTATACAAATACTAATTTTCATGTACAACGCTATCTTACCTGTTATACAAATACTAATTTTCATGTACAACGCTATCTTACCTGTTATACAAATACTAATTTTCATGTACAACGCTATCTTATCTGTTCTACAAATACTAATTTTCATAGTTCAATATGCATTGAAGGAATAACAAACTTTGTAAGCGCCGTTTGAGCATGCGCTTTGGCACTTATCTGAATGTTCATGCGTCCTAGTAAACGATCATAAAGACAAAATCACACCATACACACAACATCACAGAACTAATATATCAATGACCTCATACATTACGGTAGTATTGTCACCGTTTTTTTTTCTTTAAACAGTAATTTAATTATCTTTTCATATTTATAACATGATAAACTTATTTATGTTTTCCGTATATTGAATATAATTTTTGTAAATTTAAATATTCGTGAAATCTCAAGAAACGGAGGAATAAAAGTTGATACAAATCCATTTAAAATGTATTTTGTTAATAATAAAAGTATGCATTCAATGCTTCATTCTCGTCAAAACAATGCGATTGTTTTTGTACAATAAGTATGTTCTATATATTTGGACACTAGTTTAGTAAATGTATGTAAGTCTAAATAGGAAATCTGAACATAACATGATTCTAATGACAGTTATTTTGTCATCACAGATTTTGAATTGTAATACGTACAATTTACCATCGGCTGCCTTTGCGGATTTGGGAGATTTGGATTACTTGGGGTTTGAAGGCGGCTATATTGATGTTGTCGATCCAAACGCCATGACGGGGTTGAACGTGGAAAAGCTCACTACAGATCCTCATTCCATACCAAGAAATCTAGGACTTTTTGAAATTCGCTACAGTAAATTTCTATCACAATCTGTGCCTGCAGGACTTCTCTACAGTTGGAAGAATTTGACAGCGGTTACACTTCGGGTATGAAGAACTTTAAATTAATCTATTTATATCGCACAATACCTTTTAAGGAACATACGGCAATATTGAGAAACTATAACTCTTAACGCTATTTGTAAATATGATATCTACATAATGTAAATATGAAATTATACTCAAATATGAGCGCAAACTCTTATAACGGAAAGAAGCTAGTAGCTCTGGTAAAAGGTTAAAATGCATTTTATTTTGCAAATTTTTGTTATCTATAATAGAAAAGTGTATTTTGATTGTTTTAAATTTTTTATATATTATTTAAAAAATCGTTTTACAAAATTAGACTACTATCATACTGACAAAACAATTCAATAATAACTCAAAACTAATAAAGTACTCCAACCAGAGACGAAGCATTCATAACGACAGCTCAAACAAGTTGAAGCAATAATACTGTTACAGCGCAGCTATATTTGGGTTAAGAATCTTACATGGCTTTGAGGTTCGGATAGAAAATTCCGTCCCTCGGGATAACTGTTTTGGCGGGAACGAGGCTCTGAACCGAAAAAGCCACGAATGATTCTTTTTCTTGCATACCAAACATATTGAATATTTATTTTAACCTAATTTATCATAATATATTTTACAAAACGTTTTTAAGTCGTTAGATAATATGATTTACGTCATATACTTTATACTTTATGTCATCTGGATTGTTTTAACGTCCCAGCGCGAGAATTTTATCTCGGCCCTTGGATGAGATAGAAATACCTAAACCCGGTTGAAAGGTATATAGCCTAATCTGGTATGCAAGAAGAACGGATGAAACATGTGTTGTTGTTTTATCCACAGGGATGTGATATTAACACTATCACTAAAGATGTGTTCAGTTACAACACCAAGCTGAAGTACATTGACCTCAGTGATAACGCTTTCACAACGATACCAAGTGGACTCTTCAACGGATTGTCATCCCTGGTAGACTTCCATGCACACAACATCCTCTGGTCCTGCTCCTGTGCTAACAACTGGTTCGTGCCGTATTTCGAGAGTAACAACATTACGATGTACGGAGACAACATGTGCACATCAGGTATTACTGCATGCACATTTCCGTGCAAAAGACCATTTAGTGTATACTAATTTATTTAAGCTCCAATGCAAAGAAAGCTCTGAACTTTTATGAGTCAACTTCCTGTGTATAATTGGTACTGAGCGTTGTATTTTGAGAGGCATTGAGTCGAATTGGGGATCGGACACACAACCAATGCAGGCTCGATAAAACCAAACCGCGTCAGCTATTATCGCGTGATCATGTTCTTTGTTACCAAAGGATCCTTTTATGAGATAGTAATTCGTGCCTTGTACATTTCAATTTTACAAATACTTAATTTGTATCAAATTGAATGTTTTTTAAAATGTGACCTCGAATTTCTGATCACAACAATTAAAACTGATAACATCAATACATTCAGGAGTCAACAGTTTGGTTAGCTAGCATATTAACAATCATTTTACAGAATTATTATACCTTACGTATAATTTTACGTTATAGATGTTTGCAAAAATATGTTTTTTAATCAAGTCCGATTTTCAGGATCAAAATATTGAAAAACGTTTCAAATAAAATGGTGTGATGCTATCTGAAAACATTTAGCAATGTCGAAACCCACGTGATACTCTTCCTGCAAGCATTGTATTTCACAAATGACGTCACCAGATATAGTAAATCAGTGTCACCTAGTGTTAACACATTGCCGTGTGATTAATTCATAATAAAAAACTACCGTAACCAAAGCTATCAAACAACTAAATTATTGTATGTTTTATTTTCAGGGGTGACTGTGTACAAATATTATTACGATAACTGCGTACCAATCGATTATTGTGAGAATCTCACAGGTAATGTGGATCAAATAACGTGTTTTTAAACCCCATGCACTACTCAATATTTACACAAATAACGTGCTTGTAAACACCATGCACTACTCAATATTAACACAAATAACGTGCTTTTAAACCCCATGCACTACTCAATATTTACACAAATAACGTGCTTGTAAACCCCATGCACTACTCAATATTTACACAAATAACGTGCTTGTAAACACCATGCACTACTCAATATTAACACAAATAACGTGCTTTTAAACCCCATGCACTACTCAATATTTACACAAAAAAAGAGATTTCATATTTACATACACTATCGTTTATTTCTTAATATACATTTTGTTATAAAAACTAAACTAAAAAAAAACTAATGGTGTTCTATGTAGTTTCACTTTATAGATATCACCAATAATAGTTCACATAAAAGAGAAATTGGATTCTAAGAATACAATGTTTGTTTTATTATGATTCAAAAAGGAATTGTTGCAAAAAAGGATAGACCCATTTAGATAATCAGGTGCAGGTGTATACGATTAACTCATTCCCGCTAAATGCATTATCGTCTGCTAGCTCAAGATCTACTGCTCCATGCTTGATAATCGATATCAGCCACCAATTTAAATGCTATATTTATTTTATTATTTTGCAGGGTTTACTATGGGCAAACAATGTGTGACTCTTGTATCCTTCACTGGTTTTTTGTTTGCATTGTTTGCCTCGGGATTGGTGGTTGCGGCATTAGTTTTGACTATCATAGTTATGAAGTCGTTGAGCCAACAACAAGAAAGACGGGTACAGGCAATGGGACGATGGAACAAGATTATCGACTCTACGATGGCATGGAGAAACAAAAAATAAAAAATGGAGATTATTAAAAGTTGTTGTCAAACGGACGTCATTGATGGACATACAATATTTGTTGATATAGAAACGAGAAACACATAAATAAAATATAGAGAAATGAAAATTGTTGCAAATGTAAGGGATTTTTCGTCACACTATATTCGTTGATATAGAAACTGCTCTCAGTGGATGGCAAATCTTACTAGAAACACGAACAGTATTATTTAGAGGAACCAAAGAAAACTGATTCAACAAAAAAGCACAAAACAACAATATTTAAAATAAAATCAATAATGTTAGTCTTCAAATCAATACATATACCGCCCTATATTGATTATGATACTAATATGAATTTGAAATACTTAAGTATTTAAACAGCCTATGGATTTAGTTTCTTTTTTTTGAATGGGAATGACTCTGATAAATGTTTAAAAGGCAATTTAGTTCATACATTTGTTGTCTTCTATGAAAAAAGGTAAAAGGTATAATAAGTTATATTTCTTATTGGTATGGTAGAAAAAGTCTCAGGAAATATCAGTTTTTACTTTTAGGACCTTAGTATTGCCTCTATGCGTGTGTACGTGCATCAAATCGGTTTCCGACGAATAACTTCTAAACAAAATGTCTAAGAATCTAATTGAAACTTGGTATGCAGTTGCAAATTATTCAATGCAGATCAAGTTCAATTTTTGTCAATGTCGGTCAAATTTTACAGGTGTTATAGCCTCTTTTGCATTTAAATTTTGGTAAAACTGACTAGCATATAGCTTGTGGACATATTTAATAGTTTTACTTGTATTACTTGAATATACATAATTTCTTAAGTGTAAAGATTGATTTGAAGAATGGACAAAAGTAAAATAATTGTTCATGTTTCCTTTTAAAGTGTGTTGTACACAGTTAATAAACAAGTTGAACTAGTACATGACAATGTAGAACTTAAGCAGTATCCGCCATTACTTCATTCCTCCCATGTGACAAGCAAGTAAATTATACCAATTATACGAACATTTGTAAAAAAATTAACCTTAACCGTAAAGCAGAAAAAATCAATTAGTAAGGAAATTATATAAGGACTTATGCTTTACGGCCATAGATACGCGAACCTCTCTTGGGTGTGACATTAATGTTCAGGTAATAGAAAATACAGAATTGTTGGACAAACCAATTATACTCAGTATTAAGCACGAATATGTAGTAATTATCATTAAATGTGTTACCACAAAGCCAACAATGAAAATCAACTCGTGCAATATGGGATTTCAGTATCTCATTAAGTCACTTCTGCTGATGTTGGAGCTTCCACAGTGCACGCAATTAAGCTAAGGAAATAATAGTTATATATATCCTTGTCAGATCTGATGATTAAAGTACAACAGATTAGACCAGTCTACCTTCAAATGAACTAATCGACAAGTTTGTTTTCGTTATTTTCAACAAGAGATTTGCAACTATTTGTAAAAAAATAATTTTGTTGCTTCTATGTTTTCTTCTATTGTATTAAAATAATGAGAATTTCCCCAGTTGTATGCTTCTTCATAAACAACTTGCCAGGCCCGACTAGCTCAGTCAGTAACTCAACTAACTGTCACTCAAGGGTGTTGAGACTGAATTCCCGTCAGACCACGTTCTCTGAGATCATTAGTCATGATCGTTGTTCTGCATCTATGGATCTCATACCTCTGAATATGTGCGGAAGTAACTAGTAACTTGCAAACATAATGCATGTCTAGTACTGGTTAACCGCCCAGCGGATCACAGATTAAGTGCGCTGACCACCGTTAAATAAGCGAATTACTGTTGAAAAAGGCAGACAACTCTATTCAAACACAAATTAAAAACACCATCGAAATGAACAATTTTCATTTTTAATTGGGTTCAACGCCATTTTAAACACATAACATATTTAATATGGCATTTTAATTTCAGAATAAATCTGAGTAGAGCTACTGTTCTTCTTTTATTAAGAATTTTTACTATAACTTTCAAAATAAGTGTGAGTTCAAACGAATTTTATTTATAAAAAAAACTGTTAGTAATTTATTGGTATAGAGGTTCGAATAGTAATATTTTGAGGTAAATATAGTCTTATGATTATACATCCATGAGTAAATCCTATTTGACTATTGTTGTGTGTCACTTACATATTTGAATATTACTATCTTTATATACTTGTAAAGATGACGTGAGATATGAATAGGGCAAAACAATTGATTTAAACACAACTTCGAGTCCCTTCTCGAGGTATTATTGATTTTACCTAAATTCAACAATTAAAATTGTATTGTTAGGAGTGCACAAACATATTCGAAAAGCAAATAATACTCACGCTTATTTCCCGCGTTTATCACGTGTTGCTCTTTGAAGCCAAGTCCTCCACTGAATACAGCCTTGTACTTGGGGACACCTACAACATACACATACTCATATAATTTAAGCATTTAACGATGTTAGTGTCAATGTCAACTATACAGCTTCTATTAAGGAATCTTGCATGTTCGATTCATTGTATTATAATAGTTAAAACAATATTTTATTCACAATGTACATGGTAGTCATCTCTCATCGCAAAGAATGTAGGTTCGAGCCGAGTTCAATCCAAACACGTTACGTGTGAAAGTGTGACAATCATTTGCGGAAATACTGTAGTTATCTTCATGAGTCTGAGATCTTCCTCCATAATTAAGTTGATTAGTTTATACTAATGTATTCTAGCTCGATTGAAGAGTAAGCTCTGAGCTTATTTAATTACACTCAAGTTCGTTTCCTGGGTAGAACAAGTACCGTCATTGTCTAGAGGTCAATACTCATATTATGAGAATTTAACGATTTTTGTGTCAATATCAACGATATAGCTTCTATCAAGGGATCTTGCATGTTCGGTTTATTTTAATAGGTATATTGAATGCATGTCGAGCGCGAGATCGTCTCGTGACTACTGGCGCGAGCGGATAATTCTCCATCTTACATTGCATTATCACCCTGCTTAATTCAACTGTTTGCCTTATATAAGCTATAATGTGTTGAAAATGGTTTTAAATCCCATTCAAAATAAATGAAAACAAATAAAACGTATGAACACATACCTGCATGACTTACATATACCAAGCTACGGACTGCTGTCATGTATCTGTGGGTAATCGCCAGCACACCGAATGTGTTCACATCCACAATTACAATATGGCCGCTATGTGTGCCCACCCATATAGCCTTGTTATCAGCTGCCAAAGCTGTCACTCGGGCGTCCTCGGCAGGCAAGCTGTAGAAGATAAATAACATTTTTTTTAAAAAAGAGTATTTTTGTAAATGCAATCCTGTTAAAGAGGAATCTAGCTTTTAAAATATTTTAGCAATATGTGGAATATTCGGTTGAATATGAAAAGGGGCAATGTGTGGAATTCTAGAAAGAAAAAAATATAATGACAGAATTATTTACCCTTTTTTACCTTTTCGGTTATATTGGCTTATATATTCAAAAATATAGCAGGGGATCCAATGAGATTTGGATGGAAGGCGTGGATATATATATAATTATGTTCCCTTGAAAGGGATGTAATAGTCAAGCATTTGTTCGGGAAGCATTCATTTTACCGATACTCTTGTTCTCATATATCCCTGTTTTTAGAGTATCATATTTTTTGTTTTACACATATCATTATAGGAACAAAGTCTATTATCTTTAACTATCTTTATTGTATCAAATTTGGTGTCTCACCTGTCCTTACACATTTATATTTTTTATCTACAACTGTTTCATATCTTTGCCTTAACAAGCATACAATCTGGTACATACACATGTTTTTATAAGCATACGTGTGTTATATATGCCTGTCATAACATACATAAATTATGTTGTTTACACATGTATCATTTCAACTCGCTTTTGTTAGCTTCTAAAACTAAAAGCATACCCTAGCACATCCTCCACTTTGAACGACCTTTCAACCATCTCTTTCGAGGCATCCCAAATTTCTACTGTTGACGATTGCTTCTTGGAAAAGATGATCTGTCCCTTTAGCACAGCCATTCTGTATATCACTGGTGCCGATTGATTTCTGAATACAATAAAAAATATAAATGTATGTCCATCAGAAGTCACAGCGCACAAAACATACAGTAACAACAACAACAGCAGCAGCAGCAGCAGCAGCAGCAGCAACAACAACAATTAAAACAACAACATTTTGAACATATAAACAAAGCATAATAAGTACACTACAGAAGAAGTGGCAGGGGTCATCGCCAAAGAACAGTCAGTGGTGTTAATGATATAAACAGTGGTTGGGGAGCTAAAACTTGGTGCACCAACCTTATTGTTATCCCTATCACCAAATGCACCCCTTAGAGCATTAAGGTGCTATGTGTATATGAAACATGAAGGCAGATATCACCCTGATGCTGTAATGGCTCAAAATGAGCTTCAAACATTTATGTGATAAAATTTGCCGCAAGTTACTTTCAGAAGGACGGTGATTCTATTCATATTCAGTCTGAGGTCTTCCTCAACTTATAAAACTGAAAATGTTTTATTTAACCTGAAATGTGTTGGAATGGCGCGTTAAACCCCATTCACACCACCACCCACCTTCCCCACCACCAAATCCTCATACATTCTAACAAATACAGCAGCATGAATATGTGTACTGCTTTACATTTACTGTTTATGTATTTTAAATGAAAGAAATACAATATTATTAAATGTTCGAGCATTTAATTATCGAAATACAATAATGCCACTATAAATCACAAGAATAATTTGGCATTTTAACTTAAATGTTTTACAGATGTGTAACAACTGTATTACAGGTATCGTAAGCATAATCTTATGACATAATTAATATGGATGTAGGTAAATGTCAGGTGACCTGACGCACGCTGTCAGTCACACAAGTCGATAATCCAATCAGCGATTCATATTGGTTGCTAGACTGCAACCGTCTCTAAGTAAACAATACATTGTATTACAGTGTATTTACTTGGACAAACGCCACGTGTCCAGTGTGAGGAGTAATAGTCATTCTTACGTCAGGGCAATTGTCGTGCTTTCTGTATAACATTAATATGTGTACTGACTACCACTATCAATCAGCAACCTGTCATGCTTTCTGTATTACAGTAATATGTGTACTGACTACCACTATCAATCAGCAACCTGTCGTGCTTTCTGTATAACATTAATATGTGTACTGACTACCACTATCAATCAGCAACCTGTCATGTTTTCTGTATAACATTAATATGTGTACTGACTACCACTATCAATCAGCAACCTGTCATACTTTCTGTATAACATTAATATGTGTACTGACTACCACTATCAATCAGCAACCTGTCGTGCTTTCTGTATAACAATATGTGTACTGACTACCACTATCAATCAGCAACCTGTCATGCTTTCTTTATAACATTAATATGTGTACTGACTACCACTATCAATCAGCAACCTGTCATGCTTTCTGTATAACATTAATATGTGTACTGACTACCATTATCAATCAGCAACCTGTCATGCTTTCTGTATAACATTAATATGTGTACTGACTACCACTATCAATCAGCAACCTGTCATGCTTTCTGTATAACATTAATATGTGTACTGACTACCACTATCAATCAGCAACCTGTTTAAAAAGATCACATGATAACTGTCTTCAAGTGTCATACAACACATTTCTGATTTATAATGTAATACCTGGGGGACACTGTTTCTACAATTCTTTCAATGGTTATTCCTTTACCGGTGTGCAAAATCACAAGCTGTGTACCACACGACAAAAATACCCGACGACCCAATTTTGCCATACATGACACAGGCTCCGTATCGTTACCTGGGGACAAACACACTGGATCGACATCTGGTTCCTGTCAAAATGTCAACAAAATAATATTGTTTTACATTTTTGATTTCATTTTTATACATTGCCTATTCATGTTTTGGCAAACGACACTTTTTAAATGACTGAACGAAGGACGAACATAGATACAAAACCTTGACGGAACGTATACAACGGATATATTGCAAAATATATTTCATTAACATTTTAACAAATGTAGTGTCACGACCTTGACGATGTGTGTGATGTTTTTTTATTTATTTTATCTAACCTGAGCCGAATACTCAAGCGAACTATTCTGATCACTTTTTATCCGTCATAAGTCTGTCATAACTTCTTTAAACAATTTCCTATCTGAAACCGATTGACAGATTTTCACCAAATTTTGTGTGAAGCATTATTATACGAGACACTATCAGGTTTGTTAAATTCATGATTCTGGAGTTAAACTTGGCCCCGCCCGATGGGGTTGTCAGTTTTTTTTCTTCAAAATTTCAAAAATCTTCTTGTCATAAACTACAGAGCATATTTTGCAAGAACTATCACCTAATGATTTGTTCAAGCCATAAATATAGTGTAAACATTTGTTTTTCTCATCTATTTTAGGAACTATAAAACCATCAGGAACATTGTTTAATCATAACAGGTGATACTCGTTGATTAGGGGTTTCAAGTTTGTTAAAAAAAAGAGGTTAGGGTATATCGGGGTCAAATACACTTTATTTTTTTACACAGGAATGCAGTGGAAAACAGTTTATTCTGTTTTTCTTATGTATTAAGGAATATTTTTAATCATCTTAAGATTTTATGTTCTTGAAATCTGGAGAATTTTAGTCATAATAGTTGCGACTGGGTTTATATAAGCGTGACAGGTAAATTCAGATGAGCGGCATAGGCCTATTCTTTAAACTGACGTGATTTAAAAATACAATTATTTCATGGATGATTAAGCACTGTTTCAACATACATTTAACAGTTCCTGCAAGGGAAAAATAGCAACCTTGCCGTTAGCCAGGCCAACCAGAAACCAGCCGCCTTCTTGGTCACTGAAATATCAGTCAAAACACGATTCATTACTGAAGAAAAACACATTTTAAAATATTAAGCGACGTATATTAGTGTATTTCATACAGCACGATGCTAAATTTTAAACAAAAAGACCTATTTTTGGCCAATTAGTAATTGCTAGCATGCTTTTATAAATAATATGCAAATATGTCATCAAATTTGTTTCTTAATTGCTTTACTTCAAGGACAGTTGTGTTCACAGTAACTACATGTAACAATTAAAACCAGGAATAAGAACTATTTTTGAACCCGATGGCAAAACCCTTTATTGGAGTTAGATTAGTTGTATATAATTCCGTTTGGTTTTAACATATTTATTCATCAATTTCGTTTATATCATCAGCCGATACACATTAATTTATAGCTAACACATATATGCTTAGCTATTTCTGTGAGTTTAAATCAAATAAAATAAACCCACCACAGCAGCACGGATTCAATCAATGTATCAAATAATTATTATATTATTATAAAAACAATACAAACATAAAACAAATAATGAAACTTTGGGACGGTGTTTATTGCAGAACAGCAACTGAATAATCTAAACCTTGTTTACGGCATGAAGGAGTTTCCACTTAGCTAAAGCATGATCATGTGACCATTTTATTGTAAATAGATCTACCTACCCCTTCATATATTTCATACACAACGGTGAATCTCGCAAATCAGCTGACGAGTGACTTAGTTGGCATGTGTTTGTATCAAACACCCAAACAAATCCAATCTGAGTACCAAGTATTAGATAATGGTCTTTGATCGCTTGCATGCACAATATACGGCCGTGGTTAAATAACTGGCCCTGAAACACAAAACTGTCAATTAAAATTTGACGAATGTTGGAAAAACATGTCACTAAACAAATACGTGAAAACAATAAGGCAGACGCAAACACTTATATTTCAAAAACATGTCAAAGTTAAACAGTTAGAAGTTAGTTTGATGTTCTTTTATAATTTTCGATATTTATTTTTTTAGCTCTGTTCGAGACTGAGAAGGTAATGAAACTTAATGTTGAAATATCAAACTAAATGCACTCTACGGCAGCAGCCATAATGTCCTTTCTTCGAATGCTTTTGTTGTACTCAACATATAGTGTTAATGTTTGTGCCATTGTGGGTGATGTGTCATTTGAATGTTATGTCTCCTGACTGATACAATGAATACATGTTCTTGTTATTTATTATTCAAAGTAAAATATAGACAAGCAACCTTTACCTTTGTTTTACACGAAGCATCGTTGAGGTAGATATATGACAACTGATTGGAATCGCTATCACCACTAGCAACCCATAATCGCAAATCTTGCTTACCGTCTTTGTAGGTTGACTGTAATTGAGATAGTTGGGTAATTTTACTTACCACCAGTTGTAAACTATGAAACAAACAACAAAGGCAATTTATCGAAGAATAGTAGTCCGAAAAGTATAAATTCATTATATTTAATTAATCAAGTTTACTCCTGTCCTTAATGTATTTGTGTCGGTTTCATGAAGAGTAATGAAACACATAACACCCACTATGCCTATCTCTAGCACCGGAGTAAATGGTAGTCATTTATTGTAGAATACTGAATGAACTCAGTGTTTCAAAGATACCAGGAATTTGGGTTTAATAAAAGAACAAACAAATTAAAAGACAATACCTCAATCGCAAAACATTCTACTGTTGTTGATTTTGATATTGGAACAACTCGCTGTAGACCATACACGTCCGAGCGTCTCAGAATGTCAAAAATGTGTTTTGCCTAGAACAAAAATATAATACTGTGAATGAAAGAAAGAACGAAAGAAAGAATGAATGAAATGATAAATGAATAAACGATGGTGTCTTACAGCACGTCTTCACATATATTGGTAATTTTATGTTAGTGAAGTTTATGAATGTGGAGATAACACACTGTTATAGATTAACTAAATTGTTTAAATTGTGTGCTAAATACATGTATCTACAAAAGTGTACATTAATAAAATTATATTATTGTGTTTGACGTCTTTATCTGTTTTGTTTCAAAAAACAGTTGTTTGACAAAGTATTTTCTTGTCCAATTATTAAAAAAATGGGACGCGAACACCAATTAAGACACTTGGAGGTCTCGATTCACAGATGGACGTCCTTGTTAATGAAACATATGTTTTTTTTAATGATCTAATATCTTTGTTTGCCACTGTTAAATGAGGTTTGTAAAGGAGGGCGAAAACTTTTCAACAATATTGTTTTTCTTTGCTTGGGAATCTAGCTCAACAGGCAACTTCGGTGAATTAAGATACGTGTATGGTGCCTAAAATGGTAAAATCTTGAGCAGGTGTAATAATTGGGAAAATTAGTGAGTGATGTAAGAATATGATCATTCAAAAGTTTCTATTGGATTTTAAGTAAACATAGTTAGCCTGACAGATATAAGACGCTCTCTCTGTATATAGTGATTATGGAAAAGTGGGGGATAAACCCTGTACATACATCTGGTCTGTCATCCGGAGAATAATTGAGACATCTCATCGTTAATACTTGCATATCTGGCCAAGTGGTGTTCATGGTTTTACTTTCAAATCGAGGTATTGGAAGGCACTGAAAGAAAAGGCTATTATCAATATCTAAAGTAAACTATATATATATATTTTGACTGTCCGAAAACCAAAAGTGTAAATAGAATAGAAACTATTAAGGTAAATTGCTGTATATTAAGTGCAATGGAGAGAATAGGAAACTAAACACTTGCTAATCATGTACGCGACAATCGAGATAGTACTCGCTTTTATCTAACTTTGTGAGTAACAATTTAACATGATGTTGCTGTACAATATTTCACACAGGTGTTTTCTTAGGCTTTTACCAGTATTCTGGAACATCGACATTCCTCAACACTTGCATTAGCTCCAGCGGTAAAATGAATTATACAGTATAACTTTTTAAGTAAAATTCTGATTTTTTGCATAATACACTACTGATGTTAGTTATATTTGAAGTTCTCCATATTTATATCAATGTTTGTGTGTTTCTTGCACCAAATGATAGTTACTGTAAATAAAGAATCATATAAGAATAAAACTGTTAAAGGGAAGAATTCAAAGCTGGTTGGTATCTTATACCAAATGAAAGTTACTGTACTTATTGGTTCATTAAAGAAAGCTGTTGAAACAAGCATATGCTGGATTCATAGTTCATTCTAAGAATTTTTTCTCCAAATATACATCTTGCATTGTAATTTCTAAAATTTAACCACATTTATCACATTGCACTGAATGTGATGGTTGATATTAAAATTAATAAAATTAAATTAAATAGAAAAATAACTCCCTTATCAGCTTGAATTAGGAATCTATAAATGACCCATCAATATCATTCAATAAAATTATTTAAAAGGATTTTTTATTTTCATATTTTTCATTTTTGGTCACTGTAGCAATGGCATCATTTGACTCAAAATCAATCTCTGTATCAATTTTCTAATCGGGAACATTTCCAAAAAATTTCATAGAATCAGGTTAAGGGTAACTAAAGTCATCAAACAGTAGTTGTGTGCGACAATGGACAAATCAATCTCTACGTGTCCTTTAATTTTCTCAGGCGACACAGAAAACGATGATGACTTTATTAATTCTTACATCAGCAACAGCCCTGTCCATTTCACTCTTGGAATCAAGGTAGTCAAATGGATGGTGCCCAGTCTGCATGGCGTACATTGTCATTCCATAGGAAAAGATATCGGCCTGACGAAAAAAATAACATGGATTTAAACAATCGGACTGCCTTGGCGAAATCCAAGGATTCCAAAATACAAAAAATGGCGGAATTGGTTAAGTATGTGGTATTATTCTGAAAAGTAGTAAACATTTAGACAATAATAAGACTGCCATTTTCTTTGCGCGTATATAATGAATTATAATCAATTTGCAGTGAGACTTCTTACATTTACAAATGGACCACATATATGAAAGAACACACACACGGTGCGCCTATGGTTTCCATATAAGACTCATATGAGTATCGAAAATCATGATTATGTGACTATTCATGTGATAATCCCTTACCATGATTATCACACGAAGTTCCTCATGATTGTCATATATGTCGTACAATTGTATGTGAACAAATTAATCTAATCAGTTTACGATATACCGGTAAATTATAACAACAGAAATAATAGCTAAAACACCATAGTTACATGGTTTTCACATGTATTACTCAAATTGAATTGACATTCCATTAATGAGTAGTTGTAAGATTTACAATTCACTTCTGCTTGCTCCTGTGCTGTGGTTTAAATAAAAGGTAGTATGTATATAGATGATTTGATGAGGGTCGATGTAATTCTGATTTACCTGAAATGAGTAATTTTCTTTTCTGATAACTTCCGGTGCTCTATATGCCAGTGTACCCTCCTGTGCGCGCAGTCCTTGGAATGAGGTAAAGCGGGCAATACCATAATCAGATATCTTAGCGTTTATCTGGAAAATAATAAATTATATAATGATATCAAAGCTGGTACTAAATTCCTCATTTTTCACTTAATATATTATGTATGTAGATGATTGTAAGTAGAGCCAGTACTGAGTGTTGATTTTGAAAGATCATAAGGGGATTATACCAACGGCATCTATATCTAACATGAGCGGCAAACACTCTATCCACTACACTACCTTCCCTAAATCATTATTAAAATCTACAATTATAACGATTATCTTGTCAGATACACTGTATATGAAACATAGATGAAGCTATTTTCAAAGGTTAGTAATATTGAGACAAAGTCTGACAAAATATTGGTAGCGTACAGATACACAAATGCATGTGAGTACGTATATATATAATATATATGTACATAAAATAATTGTACATTTACCGGTTTGGAAAGAGCTGTATTAAAAATCAGGACGTTATCTGGTTTCATGTCCCGAAACACGATCATCTTTGATTGAAGATACACAAGTCCCTCAGCTACCTATATATATATATAAAATACATGATAAGAGAAGAAAGTTCCCTGCAAAGAAAAGAAGAAAAAACACTGGTTTTATCG
Source organism: Panopea generosa (assembly GCA_029582155.1). Classification (NCBI taxonomy): domain Eukaryota; kingdom Metazoa; phylum Mollusca; class Bivalvia; order Adapedonta; family Hiatellidae; genus Panopea; species Panopea generosa. The sequence goes on along the minus strand of CM055903.1, from coordinate 63,936,163 downwards.
TGTCCGTTAATGAGAGGCAATGTTAAATGCAAAAATCTTTGTGTCCTGTAGCACCGACTCCAAGCAACCCTGGATTAGATCATGATTCCACAGGGCCAGAAATATCAATATAACACTTGCTGCAAAATACTTGGATAAATATTGACCAACACCACTCCGTGTAAGTAAGTATAACTCAGTTTGTCAATGTGCATGCGTTTTGAAAGTCCTGTTAGAACCAAAAATGTTTCATTTTACCTTCGTTGGTAATGTTTGAATATGGCTCATTTTTCTTATTAACAATTATATTTTACCATAATATATGCTGTACCCCAAGTAAATGCTTCCACCACCTAATAAAAAGAAACAAACTTCTTACCACTCTGGGAGGTGCTCTTTCTTTAATCCATATTAATACAAAGTATAATCCAAATTAAAAACCAATGTAAAATAAATAAGTTTAAAACAAACGTTTATGACTTTTTTATACACACCACAAACACAATTTTGATTTTTCTTTGGCCAAAGATAAACGCACCACTTTGGCAAAATGTATTATTCTGGGGGCATTTATTCGGGGATATCGGTATATGTATCTCACATCATGTACACTCTTGCTTTCAAGGTATGAAATCTAAATTATTTTTTTGTATCAACTTCATTTTGGATTGTAAATAAAGAATTTAATTCTCTTTACATACCTGTAACGCTATTCTATGTTGGAGACCCTTTTGAATTCCCTTACCAGCCTTGATGAGATGTCCCAGAGTTCCGAACGCAGCTAATTCCAAAACGACAACAGGCGGCCGAAGTCCAACAGCAACCAACGAAACGACACTCGGATGTTTTAAGCATCTTAATATAGTAGCCTGATGAAACAAATGTAGACGTATATCAGAGCGTGATCAATTCTAAAACAGGAATGATAATTCTGTCGAACTAAACATTTCACCTGTTTCGCTTAATCGCAAGTGTGACTTTCAATAAAACTGAGCTGTTGGATGGATAGCAGAGTCGACTTTTCTTAATGACTTCTTTAAAACAGGAGTGCAAAACATTAAAAAAAGGTTTATTCGAGCTAAATAGCGGACGTTAATTAAAATATTTTAACGGTAAATAAAGGGACATAACTAATCTATATTAACCATGCGTGCATGATATACAATCCAATGTATGGTATTGCGATAAAGCGGAGCTATGTTTATTCCATGCAAGTTCAAGTGAAAGGTCTTGTTCAAAACCTTAAACAATGCGGCAGCATTTGTTTGCGAGTTATTGGGCAGATGTTGATTAAATTGTAAATTTTAATTAAACTTAATGCCCACAAGTACGGAAATGGGTGTGAATGTTGTCTCATTATGGTAAACATGTGTGGCATGTTATTTCACTATCTGTCAAATCGTTAATAGATGTGGATTGGGCATCTAGATATTGCGAGCAACATGTCTGAATATGATGAACATTTGTGACATGCTATTTCAAAATCTATATAGTGAAATATCAACCAAACTTCAATCTGCTGAAAATGTACGGAAAACAGCCCAAACGTTATAATCCTATACTTATGTGCAATACTTTATGAAATGTTAAACAGTTCCTACCTCCTGTCGCAACATTGTCAAAGGTTGTATATCTGCTATTTCTTTGAACAACTTCACCGCAACATACTAAATAAACAAAATGAATCAAAGTTTAAAAATAACAAAAATACTAAAAATACTGTAATAAATACTAAAAAAAACACGGTAACACACATGCTTGTCATGCCAATCCACCGGGTCTTGAATTTGAATCCCTCCCAGCTAAACCCTCTGTGATGATTGGGCATGAACATTTTACTATGACTTTGAGTCTCCCACCTTTGATTCCATGGGGAATTGACTTGCTCTTGTAACTTGTGTCTAGTACAGGTTAAGCACCTCGCAGATCTCAGGTTTATGTGCGCTTACCGCCGCTAAATTTCTTGATTATTGTTGGAACAAGATATAAAACCTCATATAAACAAGTCAAGATTGTAATATTTTTAAAACCTATGTTTTAATGATAACATTTTAAGCGACACAGTAGTAAATTCGGTAACTTTTGTATTAAATTCATGTCTACTGTTTTCTTTATGTATGAAACCTAAAATACACAAGCGAGATAGTACAAATACCTTAATTATTTATTTCCAAGTATCAAACGTCAGATCATATGATCATGTATAATTTATTCAATCTCCGAAAGACATTTAGTCAAATATAGCTACTATCAAAAGGACTTATAGTTAAGTGTATATCGTGTCAACAGACATATAGTCAAATATAGTTACTATCGAAAGGACTTATATTTAAGTGTATATCGTGTCAACAGACATATAGTCAAATATAGTTACTATTAAAAGGACTTATATTTGAGTGTATCTCGTGTCAACAGACATATAGTCAAATATAGTCACTATCAAAAGGACTTATATTTAAGTGTATATCGTGTCAACAGACATATAGTCAAATATAGTTACTATCAAAAGGACTTATATTTAAGTATATCTCGTGTCAACAGACATATAGTCAAATATAGTTACTATCAAAAGGACTTATATTTAAGTGTATATCGTGTCAACAGACATATAGTCAAATATAGTTACTATTAAAAGGATTTATATTTGAGTGTATCTCGTGTCAACAGACATATAGTCAAATATAGTCACTATCAAAAGGACTTATATTTAAGTGTATATCGTGTCAACAGACATATAGTCAAATATAGTTACTATCAAAAGGACTTATATTTAAGTATATCTCGTGTCAACAGACATTTAGTCAAATATAGTTACTATCAAAAGGACTTAAATTTAAGTGTATATCGTGTCAACAGACATATAGTCAAATATAGTTACTATCAAAAGGACTTGTATTTAAGTGTATCTCATGTCAACAGACATATAGTCAAATAAAGTTACTATCGAAAGGGCTTATATTTAAGTGTATCTCGTGTCAACAGACATATAGTCAAATATAGTTACTATCAAGAGGACTTATATTTAAGTGTATCTCGTGTCAACAGATATATAGTCAAATATAGTTACTATCAAAAGGACTTATATTTAAGTGTATCTCGTTTCAACAGATCTCGAGATATAGCAGAGAGGAATGCAATTAGGTGAATACAAGGATACATAGAGCTTCAGTTTAAACAAGGTAATTTGGTGAATACATGGATAGACAGAGTTTGAATTTAAACAAGGCAGAAACAATCACAATTGACTCCTAACATCGACAACGATAAGTGGTTAGATATGTTCGTAACGGTTTGATTCAAACTGGGCTCATTACATAACCTCAGCAGACAGTGCTTAGTTAATGTATATAATTTTTATGCCATTTTCATACATTTAATTGATCTAACAATATCAAAAATGATTCCGGTGAGTATATACCTTATTTTTATATTTTCCACTATACACTTCACCGAAGCCACCATCTCCAAGTTGCTTATCTGAGCTGAAAACAATTTAAATTACTTAAATACTTATAAAGTTAAATGCACTGTGTATTAATTCATAAAACACCCGAGGTTGTATAAACATTAACATCAAATTATAAAACATTAAGTTACTATCGTACCAGCAACATACTACTTATACAAGAAATTATTCGATTAAATTCAAAACAGATAATGGCAATTTTTTTTATTTGTAAGTTTGTAGAATTCTGTTTCTTATATTTTCCATTAGTAAAACAGAAATCATATTCATTTGGTTAATCATTTATTATCTGTAAAGATTTATGACTAAACATTCATCATGTGTAAAGATATATAGTTAGAAATTCATAATGTGTAAAGAGTTATAGTAAAACAGTCATTTCTCGTATATGTAAATAGTTATGGTTAAACATTCATTATGTGTAAAGATATCTGATAAAACATTCATTATGTGTAAAAATATTAAATAATATATTTATTATGTGTAAAGGTTTATGGTTAGACATTCATCATGTGTAAAGATTTATGGTTAGACAATCATTTTGTGTAAAGATTTATGGCTGGACATTTTAACGTTGTTACGTAAAGGTGATTCATTAATCATTTTAAACATTGAGACTATTTGCAATTTAAAAAAATTAAAAGATATTTTTTCGGGTGTTCATGAAATTGATGATTATTCGAAGAAATTAACACCGGTCATACAACATTAAGTGTATATGAATATAAAAGAAAAAGTTACTGAATTTGATATATTTATATATAATTCTGTTCTTTTGCTATTATATACCTTTCTTCAAATTCAAAACTGTTGGTGTCCAATTTGAATTCAAGCCCAATGTCACCAAGAACCAGATCTGGGGCCTTTGGAAAACATGAAAATAAAATATGAATCATTATAAAGTAAAGTGAACAGAATTGATATGAATTAGCGTTCATTATGTTAAAGACTGAACCAAAACTAAACAAATAAAGAATACAGAATGTTTAAAATACTATATACATATTGGTTTGTTTCTTTAAACAATTCTAATAATATTTTTAATGAAAAATAATTGAATAAATAAAAATAAAATAATAAGACTCGATATTTCATCAATCTGTCAACTTTTGTTGGGGCAAACATATTAATGTAATGAAATAAATTGTTTTTTTAACATAATATTTAATAGTAGAATTCTATTTAAAGCGATTAAAAATACATGCAAACAATGTTTTACACTTCAAAGGCGATATGCTTGAAACAAATATACAACATACAAGTTCCACCAGGGGGATGTTTCCTTTGTGGTTTGGACATTGGATATAATCCTTCTCTGAAGCCGTTTTTTGAATCTCACATAAGGTGAACAGCTTTACATCAGTCCCTGCAAAACATATAAACTTTAATTATTATCATTTAAAGTGGCATTATTTTCTTAATAATATTGTTAAAATACTAAGTCAACTTTAATGTAAAAAGATTTGATATTGTAAAAATTGTAATTGTTGCTATTAAACTACAGATATTATCTAGATATTGAATTGGTCAAAGACAAAACTATTTTATGAAAATTTTATGTACCGTTCTTATAAAATATCAATGCTAACAACAAACTTGATGATATTGTTATTTTTACTACTTTAACGTATGTATATTTACCCGTGCATTGGCGACATGGCGACAGTACCTCAAGAATCTCTTGTCCCATCAGCGGATCAATACTTGTCAACCCTGGGTACCACTCATCTATAAGGTTGTCCAGGTGATCCACAATTTGCCCCAATATTCTGTAAGCAAGGGATGTTTCTTGTATCATTGATTCGACTATCTTAACTAGAAATATGTTCCTATTACATAAACACCCTTGATGTATGTTAGTACATTGTAGCAGACGGTTTCACGGACGGATACCCGAATCAACAAAAGAATGGACGGGCGGAAATGGTAAACATTTAATGCCCTCTTTCAATACACTTTTGTCATTATCCGTCTACTTGTGGCGTCAATGCCTCAATATAACATCATTTATAATGGTTAAGACGTCAATCAGATGTCCAGTCACATCGGCAAGAAGCTCGTCATTTTGTGGAAGAGAGACCAGTTATATTGACAACTCCGAGCAATTAATCACATATTAAACCATGTTTTTATCAAACAGAAATGTTTCCGTAGGACACGGATGAACTGGCATATATTAATAAAAATGAAAATGTGACATAAATCCTGTAAATTATGACGGATGTTGACAAACATCGAACTTGATACACACACCAAATTTCAAATTTTCAGAATTATTTGTTGGAAACCAGTTTGACAGACAGAACCGACAGCTGACAAACAGAACAAACAAGTGCAACATTTAATACCCTTTCACAATTTTTGGAATGGTAATGCACATAGAAATAAGTCATGGGTTTATTACATCCTTGATCCATAAATTTAATATTAGACTTAGTGATAACCATAATCAGCAAACGTTCACTGACCTATACCCTTGTCCAGAGGAAGGTACAGTGATATGTATTGATTCTGTTTGTTGTGAACCTTCAGGGTAATGGGATTCTTCCACAGAAGAATCAAGGAGGAAGAACTCAATCTGGAAATATAGGGAAGTACATGTACGAGTAACAGAACTTTAATGACTGGAGTTTAGATTTAAATAGATTCACGACGACAATGGTGATATCGATATATAACTCATGGTTATTTATCAAAACAAACGTTGTATCTATAATGGTATAACCCTATGGTAATGTTTATAATGAAATTTAATATTCATTAAATTATTATATATATTTTATAAAACTAGCGGCCTCGTACTTAATTTAAAAATGACCCTAAAATAATGTTTAAAATTAAATCTGTGACTATTGTAAATACATTAATTTCATTGAGTGCAACACCAATAACTCTGAAAGGTAAGTGTAATGACATTTGTTTCACTTGCATCTACTCATACTGCTTAATATGTATGCACAGTATCAATTCAATAGCCTAAACACTTAGAAGAAATTTGCTTCCCAAGAATTGCAATATGGTAAATAGAGCAACATTAAGTACAATGACAAAACACTCTTATTTATTCAGCGTCAAAAATCTACACTAAATGTTTGTCATGCATGTAAAATTTCATGTCAATCGCCTGAAAACTAGGGAAGAAGTTTGTTCCATAAGTTGCTGACTGACCGGCCGGTAAACTGACCGAAAGTCAGATCAACCGACGGAGTGAACTCCTAAATACCTAATTAGTCTTCGATTGTGAGGTATAAATATAAGTGTTCTGTGTTGTCGAAAATACCCGTTGTATCCATTTTAATTCTTTCGTTAATTTTAACCAGAAACTTCGTATGTATATACACTTTTAAAAACAAACTTTTCAAAAATAAAGTCCAAAGTTGGGTGAGAGGAAGAAATAAATTGAGATTTATGTTCAATCTTTATACACACCTCTGACCAAAACACATATAATCCCTTCCTCCAGCAAACCTTTTTTGGAAACTGTGACAGCTTGAGTAGTGTCTTAAAACACAAAAACACAAATTATTTCAATTTATTCATTCTAATTTTATCTTCGTGACACAATAATTGACAATTATTAAGATGCCAATATAGATTAAGTAATGAAACATGATGGTTGCAAAATTAAAATCTTGTCGATTATAGCGTATATATCATTTTCGCCAGTAGATACTATAAAAACAAGAGGTTGCCATTAACGTGGTCATTTCACCCACCACATTGTTAACCCTAGAAATACTGAAATACGTAGTCGACTGTAATATGACACATTGTCTTGTCCCAGTGAACACTGGTGTAATGTTCTAAATAGAACACTAAATATGTATGTTATAACCCCAAATCCAAAGAAATACTATCTTTGACGAACAGACTCAACTCATCCGCATGACACATCGTCTTGTGCTGATTAGCATTTGTGCCAATTTATTTAAAAATCCAATTACAACTAAAGAAGATACGGTCCGAACAGCAATGGACGGACGGAGCTGTGACCTTGACCTTTGATTACAAACCCAAGTCATTCGCATGACACATTATCTTGTCCTAGTTAACATCTGTGCCGAGTTATTTAAAAATCCAATAACAACTAAAGATAAGGTCTGGACAGCAACTGACGGACGGACGGAGCTGTGACCTTGACCTTTGACGAAAAGACCCAAGTCAGTCGCATGACACATCGCCTTGTCCTAGTGAACATTTGTGCCAAATTATTTAAAAGTGCCATCACAACTAAAAAAGACAAAGTCCAGACAAAACGAAACACACTGTATACATTGGATTTTTAAACACTTGATCTTGAGCTAACAGACCCAACTCATTAGCATGACAAATCGTCTTGTCCTAATGAACGTTTGTGCCAAGTTATTTAAAATTCCAATCATAACCAAAGAAGATAAGGTCCGAACAGCAGCGGACGGACGGACGGACGGAGTTGTGACCTTGACATTTGACGAACAGACCCAAGTCATTCGCATGAAACATTAGTGCCAAGTTATTTAAAATTCTAATCACAACTGAAGAAGATACGGTCCGGACAAGAGGAAACACAGTGCTTACATTGGATTTTCAAACACTTGACCTTTAGCTTTGACCTTGACCGTTGACAAACAAACCCAAGTCATATGCATGACACCTCATCTTGTCCTAGTGAGCATTTGTGCCAAGTTATTTAAAATTCCAATCACAACTAAAGAAGATACAGTCCAGACAAGAGATACACAGTGTATACATTGGATTTTCAAACACTTGACCTTGAGCTATGACCTAGACTTTTGACGAACAGACCCAAGTCATATGCATGACACCCCGTCTTGTCCTAGTGAACATTTGTGCCAAGTTATTTAAAATTCCGATCACAACTGAAGGAGATATGGTGCAGACAGCAGGGGACGCACGCACACATGGACGGACGCAGTCCATTTCCATATCCCGAGCTCCGCTTTACTAGCGCTTGCGGGGGATGATAAATAATGTGCGATTCAAGGATACACAGAAAACAATAAAAAAAGGTTTTACCATGTCTGTTTATGAGGAGTGAATGAGCACCATTATAATCCCCTAATTCGATTTTTAAGGCGTATTCAACTAATAAGATCTAAAATCGAAAATAAAATGTAACTAACAACAAACTGAGCATAAACAGATAGTAATTTAATCTTACTTTTCTTTATTGAACGTAAAACAAATTAATGAGTTTCAAACATTAGGTAGTGTTTAATAAAATTGTAGATTGATTTATTTTTCATATCTTATATAACATTTAGGAACAATGCATATATACCCTGAATCCCACGTGCGTCGTTAACGATATCATTCTTGCTATGAGACGGAACCAAAGTCCTATCGGAACATATGGCATTCGGTATATACGGCTGATAGTCTCTGTAAATAATTTTACATTGTAAAGACAGCAAGATCATTACGTTCGAGAAATTAGAAATGTGGGCATATTTTTTTTTAAATTCTTTAAAATTTATGTTCATTTATTTTCTACAGATGAGCAGAACGGAACATTGTCATGAGTTGTCTCAAGTGTGTCTGAAACTGGGTGCTGTTTGGTGATTATATAACAGTTTGAATATAATGCGTAGAGATAAACTGCAAGAAATGGACTAAATTTTCCAAAAAATGAATGGGTTTCCTCAAACCATGGATATTGTGAAAAATATCCTGCATATTTGGAGCAACAGATGACAATCTATTGAAACACTGTGTGCGTTAATAACCATTGGTTATGTGTTCAATGTTCCAGAAGTGTATTTCTCTATATACAGAAAAGTGCAAAATTAATTGTATTGTTGTGCGAGACGTTATTATAGAATTGGCAAGCACTCTCCCATATATTACATATCAACTGGTTTTATGAACAAAAATCCCTAATGAAGAATTGATAATGATCGAATCGGTTTTACTGTTTGGCTCAAGATGATTTTCTTGGATCTAATGCAATTTTTATCAAATTACAGGTAATGTGTGACAACCTGTTTTAGTTCCTTATGAACATCGAAATGAGGAGAAGCACAATCCTTCCATATGTAAAAGAAAATAATTTGAACTGCAATGCGATCGAATCTGAGAGCTAAGGAATTGTGAGACAGCGGCTGCATCTAAGACTAAGATAAATCGATCACACAGGGCACATCTATTTGAAGTGTATTATTTCAAAATTAATTATCAACTTTAAAACATACCGTTTTTGCAAGCAGGTAGACAAATTGGAGGCCGATTCGAAGACAGACGGCAAGGTATTAGCAATTCCGTGTCTGAATGAGGTAAAGCTATCTCAAACCTAGGTAAAATAAAATAACAAAGCAACTCTAAAGTATTAGACAAATGAAAACATATTATATAGCTGAAACAGTGGGTATATTACTGTTCAACTCAGAGACGAGCTAATTCTTGAAGATATTTACAGTCAGATTATGTAAATAGTTTTAATAAAGTAAGATTAGAAAATTACAGTCAGGATTAAAGTTAATGCAGTTCATAAAGCACGAACGTTGTGGATACGCATTTTCGACGCAGCCGTTTTACTGACATATTTTTTTGTTATTATATGTTTTGTTTCTGTAATGAATTTGAATGTTTATATATGATCAGGCGCTGATGATGATAACTTTATTTATCGTTGCCACCGGTTTTTTCATATACGCCACGCCTTCAGAAGAGTTTTAGTAAATTTAGATTTTTGTAGGATAGTGTATAAAAGGGTCTTCTGTAGCGCCCTTGGTTCTTTTACATGCCCGGTGTTAAGCACCGATACATGGGACCTCAATTATAGTTAACGTCTCACCCGAAATACTGATAAGTATTTTTAGAAGAGCTGTGGATCGAACCTGCGAATCCTGGATTTGCAGTCCAAGGCCTCAACCACTTGACCACAAATCCGCTGCTATCAGGCGCTAGTTTCTTGACACGAAATTGTATTTTTCTAAACAGTTTAATTGAATGTACTTACTTTTCTAACAGTTTGATATACTGAGGTATAATGTTCATTTGCAGATGATAATTTTCTTTGAAAAGAATGTCGATATCCTTCTTCCGAAGTGTCTGTAAAGAAGAAACGATACAAATAAAATAATCGCTTTGATGCTGTCGATAAATTAGATAAAGACAGTACAAGTATTTGAAACGTTATACAAATCAAATAAACAGAAATATATCAATATTCTAGCAATATAATAATTGTATTTTTACAGTATCATTGATAGAATTATATAAAGGATTACATATATATATAAAATGGTAACACCATTCGATTTTAGATCAAGATTTTCTATTAAACTATCTTTGTATTGACATGTTTTAATAAAGGAAAATAGAATAACATATAGTACTTAGTAAAAGTGACATGGGACTTAACCCATTTGATACTTTTACTGGATTGAGACAAAAGAGAACTATAAGAGCGAAAAAGAACAAAGGTGACGTACAACAACACTCACCCCATCTTTACTTATAAACGGATTGATCTGGCGTACTGTTATGACCTGGGCCATCATTCTGCACAACCAACCGGGATCAATGAAGTAGAAATCTCGTAGTTGTAAAGATGCATCTTCATAGTGTAGCAGGGTACCAGACTCGTGCATAAATCGAACAGCCTAGAAACAGGCAGGGGAATGCTTAAAGGGGTTTATATTAGTTCTTTATGATATTAGGGACAGTATGGCGAACATAATACAAACATGAGACAAAAGATAAAGCTATTACGATTCTAACACCATTAATGCGTTACTAATTCTGCAATTAATATGCTACAATTGAACAGAAGACAGAAGACAAATGTCCATGACACAAACCACCACTGGGAAGCATAATAATAGCATATGTGTGCACCACAATATGAAATAATACACCTCAATCAAAGGCATAGGAACCTGAGAGTCGTCTCGTATCGCAGGACAAGAAAATGAATATGTCACACTTGGCATTTACAGACCAAATAAATCAATTTATGATAAAGACATGCAGCAATAACGGTATTTATAATCAATATGTTTTTTTATGCCAAACACAATAACGAGTATGAGCATTTTAAAATAAAAACTAAATACTTAACACAATGGTCGATTCTTATTTGATATATTTGTAAACATATACTATGACTGTAATTTCATGTATTTATAGATACGACCATTTTGAGTTATCGCCCCATACAATCATTTGTAAGTGGTACGAATGAAACAATACAAATTCCCTGTTTTGAATATTCTGACCTTCTCCTGCTAAAATTGCGCCGAATGTTTACACAACAAACTAAATGGGGATTTATATAGTTGCAATTTGATTAAAGATTATGTACTGTTAGGCAGACACAATTTTGTCTGCCTAACAGTATGAGACTTGTGCTGTTGCGAAACAGTGCCAAAGAAGTTGGTATTGTCTTCTTTAATTCAAGACACACTTATTACAAGTTGACGAGACATTTTAAACACTAAAATAAAATTGGTTAAATTGTTTTAATGCATACATGGACTATTAGACACGTTCTTATTGTTATATGACTTAAGCGTCTGGAATACCTGTTGCAGTTCATCTTCATCCAAATCAAGACCCTGAGCCTGAACCATCTGTTGCAACTCACGATGTTTAATCACCGGATATATATTGTCTATTGCTCTTGCCTTCTCTAACAGCATATCGGATAATCTCTAATATAAGAAAATGTATATCCTACTGGTGATATAGCATTCTAATGACATGCTCATCACAATGGTATAACAAAACCAATACATTTAACAATCATAATAAATGCAATACATACATACAGAAGAATTGACAATAGCGGTTATCGACTAGGAATGTTCAGTAAAAAGCCACTTATGGCTTAAAATGTTAAAGGTTCACCGAAACTCGCTCTTTACCGATTATAAATTTCTCAAAATGACACGTCTCGCTTTCTAAATTTCAATTTATTTCATTTATGGGTTTGATAGCCAATCATGATTATAATTATTTGAGATTTTGAGGTCCAATATCTTCATTCACTGAAATATTTAACATAACCCAAAAATAAGAAAATAACATGCAAATATTTCTTGTAAAATTGAATATGCATCTGCAATGCTAAATCAGGACTAGCAGTGAGGCTTTATTTGTTGCACTGCCGTTGTGGCTTTATTCACCATTCGTAATAAAAGCAAATAAAAGTATATTTTTTAAAATGAATAACATTTGGTAAACATATCAGCAAACGAAGAAAAAAAGCTGACGCGGTGTCATTACATTTTATTAAGATTTGATACTTCATACGGAGAAAATGCTCAGAATTATTTGAAATAGTGGACATGATAAGAAACATCTTTCAGCTGGTATATATACATAATAGTATAAACGGACGTAACACATATTTGTGTTTAAAGAGAAATGTTTAAAATACTTACAACATAGCTGGCGGGAATCTTTTCACCCATGACACGCTTTCCACGAATTTCGAATCTGACAAATTATTTAAATTTGTTAATGTGACTAAATGTTCTAGAGAAAAGAACATGGTACATTGAAAACTAACAAAAAAAGTTCTTATATATCAGAAATATACCGTGAAAATGTAAAATGTAAATATATCGTAATAGGTAAACCCTCTAGATGTTATCTTATTAAGAATATGTTGTAAGATATAGTTCCTTTTCTTAAACAATTCTATAAAACATCAAATCCAATTGAATTACATTACAACCGAAGAACTCGTTATATCAACTGTAATAAACAGACGGGTGAACAGGGGTTATAAGTATGTCTCCGCCTCTATTTTCTAGGAAAAGAGGGAGAAAATATCAATCAAATAAGACGTTTAACAATATGTTTTAAAAGGTGCTATTTCCAAAAAAAGTCTGCATATACAATGTACTTTTTTTAATCAGATAACAATGTGTGAAAACTTAGTTTAAACAACTAAACGTCAAAACAGAAATCGTTTATGGAATATTCTGAACCTCTTGTATTTATGTAAATGACAAATAACAATAAATTCAATTATCTTAGGTATACACAGAAATGTCTCTAATTTAAAATTAATTTAATTACGTGCCGACTATTTTCTTGATGCCATTCCTGAGGTACTCTATATTTTCATTTACTTACGTGTCGACTATTTTCTTGATGCCATTTCTGTGGTAGTCTATATTTTCGTTTACTTACGTGTCGACTATTTTCTTGATGCCATTCCTGAGGTAGTCTATATTTTCGTTTACTTACTTGTCGACTATTTTCTTGATGCCATTCATGAAGTAGTCTATATTTTCGTTCATTTTCTTGTTGACTATAATCTTTATGCCATTCTTAAGGTAGTCAATATTTCCGATTACGTATGTGTCGACCGTTTTCTTGATGCCATTCTTGATGTAGTCTATATTTTCAATTATTTACGTGTCGACCATTTTCTTGATGCCTTTCCTGAGGTAGTCTATATTTTCAATTACTTACGTGTCGACTATTTTCTTGATGTCATTTCTGAGGTAGTCTATATTTTCGTTTACTTACGTGTCGACTATTTTCTTGATGCCATACCTGAGGTAGTCTATATTTTCGTTAACTTACGTGTCGACTATTTTCTTGATGCCATTTCTGTGGTAGTCTATATTTTCGTTTACTTACGTGTCGACTATTTACTTGATGCCATTCCTGAGGTAGTCTATATTTTCGTTTACTTACTTGTCGACTATTTTCTTGATGCCATTCATGAAGTAGTCTATATTTTCGTTCATTTTCTTGTTGACTATTATCTATATGCCATTCTTAAGTTAGTCTATATTTTCGATTACGTATGTGTCGACTGTTTTCTTGATGCCATTCTTGAGGTAGTCTATATTTTCAATTACTTACGTGTCGACCATTTTCTTGATGCCTTTCGTGAGGTAGTCTATATTTTCAATTAATTACGTGTCGACTATTTTTTCTTGATGTCATTTCTGAGGTAGTCTATATTTTCGTTTACTTACGTGTTGACTATTTTCTTGATGTCATTTCTGAGGTAGTCTATATTTTCGTTTACTTACGTGTCGACTATTTTCTTTATGCCATTTCTAGTCTATATTTTCGTTTACTTACTTGTCGACTATTTTCTTGATGCCATTCATGAGGTAATCTATATTTTCGTTGACTTTCTTGTCAACTATTTTCTTTATGCCATTCTTAAGGTAGTCTATATTTCCGATTACGTATGTGTCGACTATTTTCTTAATGCAATTCTTGAGGTAGTTTATATTTTCAATTACATACGTGTCGACTATTTCCTTGATGACATTCCTGAGGGAGTCTATATTTTTGTTTATTTACGTGTCGATTATTTTCTTGATGCCATTTATGAGGTAATCTATATTTTCGTTTACTTACGTGTCGACTATTTTCTTGATACCATTTATGAGGGAGTCTACATTTTCGTTTACTTACGTGTCGACTATTTTCTTGATGCCATTCCTGAGGGAGTCTATATTTTCGTTTTCACAAGACGCATCTACCAGATATATAGCACTGATTGTTGGAAATCCTTGCAAAAAAAAAAATAACAGCTTGTGTCATGAAAAATGATATTTCTGGTATTATTATTCATTGGTGAAATAATTTAGTATTTAAACCATCCAATGCGATTTGTTTTCCATTTTAATGTCCCCAGGTAAGATATAAAATTGACATTTGTTGCTATACTATCTGATTTTTAACTGAAACAATTTCAAAGATATTGGGCACATCCGCGTATTGCAGTAATTGTCTCATTAGCCAAGCTTCATGCCAAAAGCATAGCCATGCTTATGTCGGCGTGATCAAATTTTGCAGTCGAAATATCTACAAAATCATCGTATGCAATATTGCAACAAGCAAATAATAAAAATATATTGTTGACAATAAACTCAACACTACAAATTAAGTCAGGCCATCAGTACTTTTATATTTTGGCATGTGCATATTTATATTTGCACCATATACATAAGCATATTGCCGCATTTATAAAGGGATATTTTTTTAGAGCTATTTTATTTACATTGTCACGTACATTATGTACAATGATGTGACGACGGAGGTAGCGCGCGGCCGGTGCAACAGATAACCAAGTTCAAGCTCTTTGTTGGCAATTTGGCTACTGACCGTTCTTGGGCGACGAACACTGTCATCACTTCTTCCGTATGTTTATGATAACAATAATGAGTCTGTGTATTAACTATAGCTGTGTTGCTATGATGGCTATTCCCTTTGAATGTTGAATCCCCTGATGGTTGAAAGTTTCAAATAAATGTTTACTTACATAATCGAAATTAAAAAAAATATCAATGCATGTTATGTAAGTTAATTCTTAATAACTATAAGTTATGTTCGTACAATTAAGGAAAGCTTTTCATTTTTACCTGGTGTTCTGTTGAGTTCTCGAAGTTTCTCAGAAATGCGATTGGTCTCTTCACGGCATTTGTTTTTATCTGAAACATTACACAAGTTAATGATGGACATGCACTTTATAAACTAAAGCATTTTCTAAAATAACGGAAAGAAAACCGAATGAAGAGAATTGTATACAATAGTCATACTGTATATAAAAAGTTGTAATTTAAAATGCTGAAAAATATTTGCATGAAAAAATAGGAGTTTTAATGTATTAATTGGGAATAACCACTCTTACCTTGATAACTATATCTGATAAAAGGACCCATTGACGGAAAACAAAACGATTTTGTCGAGTCTGTAAATGCATATTGAACAAATTCCTCATGCCTCCAGAACCAGTATAAGCAGTATTCTATTTTCAACACTACGATACAAGCTGAATGGTTCCAAGAAATCATAAGAAATAATAACAACAAAAAACGTACGACTTTCAGATAAAAAAATAAATATTTGGAATAATATCTTACCACGTGGCAACCTATCAAGATGGGTACCAACAACTATAACTGGGCAAGATGGAGCACGTGACCGTATGCTTGCCAACCAAGATTTCATTGTGTTTACATCAGATACACCTCTCCGAACGTCAAATACAACCTTAAATACAATATTGGTAGTCGGAACTTAATTTTAAGAAGAAAACAATGATAACCGTACACTTACTCAATTCCAATTCTGACATCAAAATCGAAAATCGTACACTTACTCAATTCCAATTCTGACATCAAAATCGAAAATCGTTTACATAAGAATTCTGTCAGCTTGGATTGATTTTATAAACATTTCCTGATGCTTACAACGGCAACAATAATTATCTGATTTAGTGCACCGAAGTACATCTTAACGATATGCATATGAAATATCATTTCTTTACATACTTTTTAGATTTGTTTTGATTTTTTAAACATATGCTTTGGTATATTGAACTTTAACGTTAACGTCATTCCAGCAGCGCAATTAAATTTTATTTTGACCGTAGGGTAAGTTAAAATATCTCACTTCGGTATTAGATTTCCTTTTACAATATAACAGAAATACATATTTTTGAAAATCTTGGTGAACATTAATACTATTATTACCAAATACACTGCCCTGTTTGACAGGTAGCAGTTATGTGTACTGTAGAACTCCTCCTGTCCCGCAAAGTCCCACGTGTTCAACGTATACTCAACCTTTCTACCAGAACCAAACAGCCACGACTGGTGAATGTCAGCTTCGCTCGTACGTCTATCAAATCTAATGTACCTAGAATATACAAACACAAAGTATGAAAGAGAGATTTTGACACTTGTTATTTATATTTAGTCCTACTCATTTTGAAAATTAATTTGAAGGAAATATAGAATCAGAGTGATTGCATTGCACTTTTTATTCTTCTTCTTTATCATACACAAATACTGTTGTTATACCAAACATGATTGCTTTGTGTTGTATTAATTGTATTATATTACATTTAGTCATTTTGAACACTTTTTAGCCATATCAAAACACTGACCGCTTGAGAAAGCATTATAAGCTTTGCCACATCGGAATATCATACCGCAGGAACATATCATGATACCCCCACCCAGCCACATACTACTGAAGTAGGACCCAATTGATTTAAATTGTAAAGATACAAGCGTTATATATCTAAAATTAAGATAATTAAATAAAATTGCAAAGATACAAGAGTCATATTCACTGTTTAGTTAAGTGATTTTAAAGACACAATAGTCTTCTTCAAAACATTTTCTTAAATGATTGACATTGCAAAAACACAAAATTAATATTCAGTTCATTATTTACTTAATAGATTGGCAATGCAAAGACAAAAGCGCCATCTTCTAAAGTTATTTAATATATAAGTTTAAGTATACTGGACTCATGCATATATAGACGACAATGAAGAAATGATATGTTTTTTTTTCTTAGACTTTATTTCTCTCATTCCTTACATATTTTCTATTTTCATAATATAAGTTAAGAAAAATTGTTAAAATATGTCATTTTGATATTTATTGCTACAACTGTTGCCTAACTCCATTTCATGTTGAAACAATTTATGTTTCAACTATCAGCATACAGGATAATCATACATTCAATAACAAGTGAAACGGATTCAGAAGAAACACGAATAAAAGCGTATATGTCTCTGTGTGATGATTTACTTAATTGGTTGACAATGGAAAGACTCATCGCCAAATACATATTAACTGTGCTTACACTTTGTTGAAGAGATTTAATGACAATGAAAAATATGACGAAGTACACTAACTTCCAGTCCTGAACTACAACTCCTACAGTCGGCTTATTTTCTCTCTTTTTAATGCTCTTCTTCATCAAAGTACTCAGAAGAGTTGTCTTTCCTCTTCCACCATAACCAACGACCATCAGTTTCATACGGTAATATCGTTGTGCCTGATATGAAATTAGAAATAAAATAATAACATGTAACATTATTTGAACTATTTTCGATTGAGCTATGTATTGTATTTTGTCATATGAAATAATCAATAAATCGGAAGAACAGTTAAAAAATATATATGTATATGTTTTTTGTTGTGGGGAGAGGAAGAAAATATTGCTATGCACATACTAAATAAAACAACATGTTATGTTCGTATTCCGCTTTTGTGTGATCTGTTTATGAAACATCGCACACAATATGTGTTTTAAATGATACTTTGAAAATGCCATGAATATATAGTATACATGGTAACACATGTAATGCTTACCTTTTTCAGTCTATTGTGGAGGAAGCTGATAATGTCTTTTACTCTTCGTTTCATTAATCCTCGGTCTAGATCTAAGTCTAACCCGTCAGTGGGCATCTATAGTAAATGGTAATAGCTTAACGTACACAAAACATGACTATACCAATTTCAACTATTAGCATACAAGCCATAACTACCTATTTGAAACTGAAATAGTTTGTATACCCATTAAATGTAACAATACAATATAATTACTGTTAAATAGATATTAAACCAGTTCGAAAAAGGTACAAATTTTGCAGTTGATCTACTCAATTCGATGTTTACCGTTGCTAGATAATTGACGAAAACTCAGTACATAAGTAATATAAATAATACATTATACTTTATGTGTTTACCATTCATAATACTCACATGCTTGTCAGTTGGAAGTATATTTACAGTGGCAAATAATATGGTTTAATATATATTCTAGATACGTATCATGTATTTAACCTATTTACTTACTTCATAAATCTTGGAACATTTGCCTAATTCATCAGGTAATGTTGTTATGTTCTTGTTGTAGCTTATATCCAAGGAGTTAAGTGAAGCTAACTGTCCAATTTCCCTGGGTAACTAGAACGTAACATTATGCATTCAGATTAATCCGAAACGATCATAGCCAACTCCAAATAAACTCAATAGGGAAGGATTGTTGTTCTCAGTGAAATATCATTTTTGATTTCACTGGATGAGTACTTAATGGAATGGTTATGATTGGGCATGTCATGTCATGTCATGTTAGTGTTAACAAGTACCATTTAAATGATATTTCACTGAATCCAAAAAAAAAATGGTTTTGTGATTGAAAACGGTGTGACACTTAACTGATATTTAATTGGAACTTATATTTCACTTTAGAACTGTGCGAACACCGTAAAATCATTATTTTACAATTGCAAAAATAAAAAAAAAAAAAGAAAATTCACAATGATAAACCGAGGTCAACTTTTTATAGAGCTTTGTCTGTTTAAACATGAATAAACTAGATACATTTGTGTCATGCAAATCGTTACTGTATGCGAAGTGAATCGCCGAGACCTTCGGAAGTAATTTGTTCTATCGACAGACACAGTGACTCCTACATACATTCTTTTTAACTTCGATTGCGAAGGTATAAATAAATAACAATTACATTGCAAATTCCTTACCTCTGATAATTCGTTATGTGCAAGATGTAGCTTTTCAATTTTGCTCCATTGTTTTGCATTTTCTAGGTTCAACTACAATAATATAAACAAAACGTAATACTTCAGTACGCAGTACTTCTGGACAATATAATTGGATTTACAAACGTGGAGTATATAGAAAATAAATATTTTATTTCACTAATCTGGGTATTTTATCTGTAATCCTAGAGTCATATTTTCTAAGGAACAATCACTTACGTTTGCAATTTTGTTTTTTGATGCTAAAAAATCCTTCATTACGGTCGACACCCACATAGATAATGATGGCAGGCCCGTCAGTTGATTTTCGCTAATATCCAGCGATCGAATACTGTAAAGACAAATAATATATTTTTCTATATATAAGTTTACAAGGGATACGATCAATATACTGCAAATAATGTAAGAGACTGATGTAATATATTTGTAAGCCCAAAAATTGGTTTCATTGAGTCTGATCATCGGGGTGGGGAGGGTAATGCAAAACTTTTCCGAACATCAGCTTAAGTGGTTCCCTATATCCGATAACAATGAATACACCTCATGATATCAATAGGTCCGTTACATAGTAATGTGATTTTAGCACGTTGATTGGTCAGTTTCTTCAGGAAAAGTTGAATGGCATCACATTTTAGTAAGCGTTAAATATTGGACTTGTATCCTGCTTTTTCAATCGGGTAGCACGGATCTGATTCTGTAGAAGAAACACTGATTTCAAAGAACCGGGACTAATAACCACATAAAATGAAAGAACGGGGCAACTTTTTACAGCATGTGCAACACTGCTGTTGTGCTAGTCACTATATCTGATAATAAGATCAGAAAATATAAACGAATGTCTCCGCTATTGATCGGAAACCGCTTTTACCCAAAGATTTAGATGAAAACTTGGCCGACGTTAACATGTATCGAGAATGACCTGTATTTCATAATCATACAGATTTATCCGAAATATGAATGTATTTTATATATATATATATATATATATATATATTTATAGGAAACCAATTTTTAACAGACGGACGGACAGCTATAACGCTTAATGGAAAGTAGCAAGAGCATTGAAGGACATGAACTAAAATAAACAAATATCCGTTTCACTTGACAAGATAAACTGAACAACTGAAAATGTTAGAGAAATTTACCTTGGTAATTCCAGGATGAATCTCGGAATGTAGAAGGGGTGTTTTTCTGCCAGATGATTACGTCTCAATTTGAGTTTTGTCAACTTTGGCAGCTCTGTCGACAACGATTCATTTGGCAATCGATCTAAAACAAATAAAACACAAACATCACTATTTCCTTCTGTCTTGTTAACAGTTTGTTTAATTGTATTTCATATTTGTAATACATATCGACATTATATTTATGTATTTTATATGATATAACGTATTATCCAAATATTTTGAAGAAGGCCTCCAGAAAAATTGATGTATCAATTTAGCCATTCTGAAAGTCATATTATAACCTGTAATGTGTTAACATTGAACACCATTAAAAGTGGCATCCATTTAATGTATAAAAAATGGAATAGTTTACTAACTCAAAATATTGTAAGACAAGTCCAGTGTCTCGAGTCTCGCACACATATGCAGAAATTCATTAGGCATACAATCAATCTGGTTGTGGGACAAGTCTAGTGTTTTCAACTCTTTCAATCCGAGCGATGTCTCTGGTAAATATATCAGGTCGTTACTGGAATGAGAACTTTCTTTGTTAACATCATGAAATATTTAAAGTGTTGTATCATCTGTATTTGTTTTACATTTGTTTATGTTTATAAGCAGAATTTTTGTAGATGGGTGTTTACAATTAAACTATAATACCGAGCCTAATATCCTCTTTCTAGGTTATTCTCGGTGTATGTAAGCGATTTCATTCTCCTATCAGTTTCACGAAGCCCAAATATCGACCCTGTAAAATGCATTTCTCTTAAATACTTATTTTTCGGCAAAGCTTGGTGTGTTTGTTTCTAATATACGTTATTCTGTTAAAATGTGTATATTCATATTTTTTAGATGTATGTTTTTTATATTCATAGAATGAAAGATAAAGAGAATGAATTATGGAAAATGTTCAGTTTTTCGTATTTGTGTCTTATTTTTGGCATTTAAATAGTTTTTTGAAGATGAAAGTGTTTTCGCCTTCACTGTTAAAATCATAATATATTTACATAGAATAGCTTAAACTGTAGGAAAATCTTCGCTGTACATGTTCATTTTTATGGTATTACATTAAGCCAAAAAAGTAAAATTGAAAAACAGTATATATATTTTTTAAAAGAATAAAGCATAAATAAAAGAAAAAACTTTTTTTTCTTAAAAAATTATGGTATAAATCTATTGCAATAAACAGGGCCATTTGTAGGGGTTCGTGAACCGCGTCCTTTGTCAGCGGTATCTCATAGATCAAATGTTTTTTTTTGTCATAGATACTGCTATTGTTTCGAATATTGTTTACATGTATTTTATAAAGTACTGTCCTTCAGAAGTTTGATTAAGCGTACATGTCTGGCTATGATTATGCAGTAACATTGCACTTCAACTGTACAGAGGGATAGATGACAAACAGTATTAAGCTAATCTTAGAGTGGCGTACAACGGTCATGCTCATCAAATATCTCTCTGATTAGTCATCACTTTTGTTTTCTTTGGCTATAATACAGATTATTGACCTGTTAATACATGTTATTCTGTAATTACAGATGACTTTATTGTGTCATCATTTTCCATCAACTTCAAATTGTCTAAAACTATAATCAGGTTATTTCTGGTTTAAAAGACTTCAACGGAATCTTGCCGGTTACATTAACATTTGTCTTAAACATTTGAGTGAAAATGTTGAGATTAAATCCAGTTTATTATTATTAATGGTTATTATTGAATATACGCCTCATAATTTTTAATTAGGGAACGACTACTTATATAAAGTACTTACTTATTGAGGAATAACTCTCTGAGGTTGTGTAGATAGTTACCAATGCCATTTGGTAAGGCCTTGATATGGTTGTTTGACAAATGCAACTTCTTTAAAGACGAATTAAAGTGGCACAGTTGTATTTCTTTGATCTAGATGAAAAATATTATTATACAGTAAGTCATTATAGTGTAGATGATCTTTTCTTACGGAAAAAGTCAAGAGTTTCAGAATAGGTCTACAAATTACACAGTTGATGGGTTCAGTCAATACTCTCTGAGAAAATGATACCTTGGGAGCAAATAACGCAACCTAATATGAAATAGACACAGATGTATTGCAAATCATATTAGAAGTATTACTGAACCTGTTTTTCATGAGGACGGAACCAAGTAGAGAACATAGCAGATTCGCTTGAACTGAACCTGTTTTTCATGAGAACGGAACCAAGTAGAGAACATAGCAGATTCGCTTGAACTGAACCTGTTATTCATGAGAATGGAACCAAGTAGAGCACATAGCAAATTCGCTTGAACAGAACCTGTTGTTCATGGGACCGAAACCAAGTAGAGAACAGTAGATTCGCTTGAACAGAACCTGTTGTTCATGAGACCGGAACCAAGTAGAGAACAGTAGATTCGCTTGAACTGAACCTGTTGTTCATGAGACCGGAACCAAGTAGAGAACAGCAGATTCGCTTGAGCTGAACCTGTTGTTCATGAAAACGGAACTAAGTAGAGAACAAAGCAGATTGGCTAGAACTAAACCTGTTGTTCATGAGAATGGAACCAAGTAGAGCACATAGCAAATTCGCTTGAACAGAACCTGTTGTTCATGAGACCGGAACCAATTAGAGAACAGCAGATTCGCTTGAACTGAGCCTGTTGTTCATGAGAACGTAACCAAGTAGAGAGCATAACTGATTCGCTTGAGCTGAACCTGTTGTTCATGAGAATGGAACCAAGTAGAGAACATTACATATTCGCTTAAATTGAACCTGTTGTTCATGCGAACGGAACCAAGTAGAGAACAAAGCAGATTGGCTCGAACTGAACCTGTTGTTAAAGAGAACGGAACCAAGTAGTGAACATAGAAGATTCGCTTAAACTGAAACTGTTGTTCATGAGAACGGAACCAAGTAGAGAACATAACAGTTTCGCTTGAACTGATCCCGCTGTTCATGAGAACGGTGCCAAGTAGAGAACATAGCAGATTCGCTTGAACTGAATCTGTTGCTCATGAGAACGGAACCAAGTAGAGAACAAAGTAGATTCGCTTAAACTGAACCTGCTGTTCATGAGAAAAAAAATAGACACTTTCTGACACCAGCTTGAAGAAGCATTTTATTTACGGGCAGCACATAATATGCTTCATTATTCTAAAGAGACTAATAGCAACACTGGGCCAAAGCTACATTTAGATTTAACAAAGATTTTGTCAAGTTTATACCTTATTGTTAGACAGCTTCAACTCCTTTAAGTGTTGACATTGTAGTAACGTATCTGGAAAGACGTCCAACTTGTTGCAGGTTACATCAATAACTTGAAGATTAGGAAGATTCTGTAAACAAATGTATGATAAAGTTTATCGAATAATGTAATGGCACACTCACTCTGGAATGCATTCAACCCATAGTTTAGTTTAAACATTTTATTTTATTTTACATCGATTGTGAAACAAGTTCCTACAGTCTAGACAAGTTATGCTCGAAGTGAAGGTCCATAACTCCAACATTAATTATCCGATTTGGCCATTTCATAAAGTAAGCCTAGATAATATGGCTATATACTTATTGTTAAGTTTCGAGAGGATTTAATGAAAACTTCGGATGCTGCAATGCGCATAATGTCAAATAATGCATTTTGATAGTTCACTGGTCAAACTCAAACATTAATCACGCGCTCAGCCTAACTAATAGTGGAATAATATAAATATGTCGAGGGTTGGTTACAAAACAATAGTAAGAGTCAGATATCATGGGTTGCTATTCATAGAAAAGGACCATACTCCTGGAAAAAAAATTCGATTCGAGAATCCGCCAATTTGTTGTTGATAATTAACCAAAAGATCCAATTGAAAATCTGATGGAATAAAATAAACTAGACGAAATAAAGATGTTGCTACACAGGCAACTGATCAATGCTGGTGCTATAAAGACTTAACAGTGTTCACAAATGACGTAAATGATTATTATATATATATATATATATTTCTATATGAACCTTGTACAGATCCTCGGGAAGTTCGGAGATATTGTTCCCGCATAGATCCAGTTTTTCTAATTGCTCCAGATGACCCATTAGGTTGGTTGACACCAGGGATACAACGGTCTCTATTTTGTTTTCAGACAGGTCCATCCAAAGCAGCGTCGGCTTCAGCCCGATGTGAGCGATGGATTCGGCCTCTGTAAAAGTACAACTCGTTAAAAACAAACAAAAGGAGAGGTCAGTGTATTTCTAACGTATTTGAAAACAGATTTGATGAAACAAATTCTAAGACATATTTCGTTGACTTCAAATAAATTAGAAACAAAAAATGTCACTGGTAAGTGTCGTATGCCCCCCAAATCGTCGTTGAGAAATAACACTATAATTGTGTTATAATAGGTAGCGATGTATCCATGAATATAAAGAGTAATGGACTAATGTTTCAGACTGGACATGCACTTTCATGTTTTTTTACATTAAAGCGTGACCTTGATCTTTGTGTAACCTTGACCTTGACATCTGATGTTATGGTCTGGGTATTTCAACAGTTAAATGCTGCTAAAACATCATCATGACATACTGATCATTTGTGTCAAGCTATTTTAAAATCACTAAATGTAAGACAAAGTTACAGATCAACTGTTGATAAATTGAGGCAAGTGTTTTTGAAATCCATCCATGTATGATAAAATTAAAGGACGGACTTGAAATCTCAAACAGATTCAAAGTGTTGTCATACATATTAAAAATGTGACCTTGGCCCTTGAGGTATGGGTCTAGGTCTTACTTATGACACGTCGTCATATCATCTTGATAAATTGAGCCAAATAAACGGCAAAGTCACAGACTAGGCACACTATATCAAACAAATTGAAAGTGTGACTTCGATCTTTGAGGAAAAGTTCTGGGTCTTACATTCGACATTTAATTATGTCATGTTGATCAACTGAGCCAAGTGTTTTTAAAATCCATAGATGACAGACCGGACAAGAGATGTCAAAATGACTGAAAGTGTTGTCAAACAAAGTTAAATTGTAACCTTGACCTTTGAAGCGGGAGTTTGGGTATTAAGTGCAACATGTCGCCATGTTATGTTGATCATTACAACAAGTTTTTATAAAAATCCATCTATGCATGACAAAGTTGCAGGCCGGACACGAAATCTCACACAGACTCAAAGTGTTGTTAAACTCAAATTGTGACCTTGACCTTTTTAGTTACGGGTGTGGGTCTTACTCGCGGCACGCCGTCATGTTATGTTGATCATTTGTACAAAGTATCAACAAAATCCATCTATGCATGACAAAGATACAGGCCGGAAACGAAATACCGGACGGAAGGACGGACGGATGGATGGACAGACGCTGCGATTACTATATGCCACCCCAAAATATTTTGGGGAGCATAAAAAATAATATCTTAAATTACTACCAATGCAATTGTAATACGAGGTATGTCCCAAAAGTAATAGGAAGACCCTGTCATATTGTATTTAGGGCATAACATGCAAACCTATGGTATCAATGGATAAATTGATACATTTTCTATTGTCATAAAACATCAAATCAACTTTCAGTCATCATTACGTTCATGCAAAAGACGCCATAGAAACGCGAGTTTAGAAGTACGGGGGACTTTGATATAAGACGCCATTTAACAAAACAACATTGCCTTGGAAAGCAGACAACTTCCTTAATATTGTGTCAAATGTTATGAAATAATATTGGACGTAATTTCAGATCATGTGCGAATGTCGTTTAAAAATTCAACATTATCGGTAAACATTTGAATATTTTGCGCACTTTTGTAAATAACAAGTGCGAATTTCAATATTGAAAAAAAAAGAACGACGTCACGCCTAGAGATGAAACTTAATATGACCCCATAGAATATTCTGAAGTTTATTTCACACAACTCTTTAACAGAAGGCATAACCTGGAGTCTTATCTATTGCTGATACAAACGAGTTTCAAATAGTGAGACGAAAGCAGCTGACCATCAGCGATCTGGACGACCGAAATCTTGTGTTGTTTTCCTTGGATTCAAGCCAGATCTTCGTTAAAAGCTATTTCGGTACCTCCGGACATTGTGCCTGAGTGTACATGCTATGGTAAGAATCTATTAGTCATCATAGTTTCGTAACATGTACCAGAAGTGGGTGCAGCACCACAAAAATGTTTTTTGTACGGCGGTTCATACTTCGAATAAAGAATGACTTTCATTTGAATGTCAGCTTGATGTCGCACAAATAACGTCAAACTACCCCGTACTTTGTTACATATACATTTTGACTTGTCAAACTTAATATTAAATGGTGGTGTACGATATTGGAATTTTGCTTGCTTATAGTTTAAATATGGAAAGTTATTCATGGCAAGTTTTGTTTGGATTGAAACACTAAAAAGCTTATTTTTAAATGCGCCCTATTACTTTTGGGACATTCCTCGTACTACCAATTATTTTTACACAATATAAGATTCTTGCCATTTTATATGCATTGAAGAAATCCGGTATATTGATGTGAAATATATGTCTTAAGATATACAGAATATAAGCATTGGCACACACCTAGACTGAGTATCTATGCTTTACAACTAAAGAAACAACCCAACAAAACATGGTCAAAAACAGAACGCAGTCTAAAGGCTCCATAAGTCTAGCCACTCTAGTCAACCAGTATGGTTGGGTCTTTAAACCTCCTCAATAACTGACTTTGCACTCGCCTGGTTTTACAAATTTATGTAAGAAACATTTTATCCAACAGGAAATGAAGCAATCGAAGAACCAGGTCATCACAACAAACAGCATAACCTAATATCAATAATCTTAAACCAATCAGGAGCAGTGTTTAAGCATGCAAGTTTTGATTAAAGAAAAGACAACATAAATGAAATAAGCAGATTGTTGAATAGATAAATAAAATCAGCACTAAAATATTTTCTTATTTTTTTTTATATTAAATGTAACAATTAAGCTGACACAGATGGTTTACTCATTTCGTAAAGGGTGAAAACTAAAGGTAATAATTATTAATCAAGAATGATAATCAAGAGTAATACCTGATATACTGGCAATGCTTAATTTGCGGGACAGTTTGAAATGTTCCACACCAGATAAAACAGGCGCAGACATCTGTAATATAAGAGGTAAACGGTTAAGCAATGGGATAATTTAAACTTTCGCTGTCATTACAAATTAAGTAAAAAGAGGTCATTCTGACACACTCTTTAAAATATGATACACGTTAACAAATATCGACCATGACCACCTGTTTTTCATGATCTGTTGCACACCAAATATAAATAATGTATCTCCCTTAAAATATGACCAGAGTAATTCAATTAAAACCAATTTGACAGATAGGCGCACGGACGAAAAATCGACAATGTCCAAAATGTAAAATAATAGGATTTTCTGCCATTGTATGTTGTATGTGGCATATATAGTTTCTTGTAGAAGGACAACCTCAGAAATGAATCTGAGTATAACCAGAGTCATTCCACAAGAAATTTTTATCACATAAAGTACTAGTATGTGAACCAAGCTGAGCTGAAATCCACAATCTTAGTAGCGACCCTAGTCACTACCCTTCTCAATAGTGTTATGCCGCACATATTCAGTAAATAGTGTGTCGGCATTTTATAGTTATATATTTTCTCTGACACTCGCAGATTTAAAGTCATTTTCGTGATATATATTTTTAGCGCTTCGATTTATTTGATATTTGAAAATAGTTTGCACATACTGGTATTAAATAACTAACAATCAAAGCATAGTAGATTGAAACTTAGTATATACAATTCAAGACTGATTATGGATTAAATATATCTAGAGAATAAGTTTGTAATTTTCATATTGCATGAATGTGAATACATTTTATTCTGATGTTTTCATTAAAGTTGTTTAATGTATTTTTGTTGATTAACGTCTCCTAGAATAATTCGTGTCAAAACAAGTTAACATTTTTAACAAAATATACCATTCTTTAAATAATTACAAAAGACAGCAGATTTGTATAAGTGTTTGTTTTGACAGGTGTCGCTTTGTTGCATAACGTAAAGTACATCAAGGGCTTTCAATTTTAGCCCTTTTTGTCATAACAATGATTGGTATTTAAAATAATCTATATTTTATCAGACAATTTGATAAGTAAAAATATAAATTATTTAATGTTTTGGCTTTAAATCGAGAGAGTTAGTTTTTGAGAGTTTTAGGAAGGGAGAGGTCATTAGAAGCGAGTTAAAAAAGTGGAATACATATCTGATTTCCGAAGAAACAATTTATACATGTGTGCTAAAGTTACGTTGATTGTGAATAAATTAATTAATCGTTTTGTCTGGTTAAACCGACATAGTTAAATAAATATTGGTTTCCAATTGTCAAAAGTTGATTAAAGTTATTGTATATAAAAGGAAAGAAACTAGAAGTTGAACTTGTGTGTGTTATTTCACCTATTCACATTTATTAACTAAATATACACAACACAGTACAGCGTAACAATAGACCTGATCTTTTTTATCATTATTTCCATATATATCATCAAACAATGTCTTTTAGTTATCACTTACAAATTTATGTTGTATTGGCAAAATACTATAACCTGACGACGTCATATTGCTGTTATGCTTTGAATCGATAATGGTATTTAAAAATCTCAACCGAACCATCGCCGCTACACGCAATTTGATTGGGTATGCTTTTATCATCGGCGGCATGCGATTGACTGAATAGATATATACTTGTTGCAGCGTTGAGACAGCACACACATGCGTTTATTTTGAAAATCGGTTATCAACCAATCATAAAATCGATATTAGGTTTTATTAATTGGGATCTTAATATCATACAGCTATCTAATGTCGAAGTTAAAAACCCATATAACCTTCCGTAAACCCAGATACGGAGAGCCGGGAACATCTTCGATAGAAGAAATACTTGAATTTGATAGTCTAGGTGACTTGCTCCGCTGCTTTCTTATCCAAGTACCTGAAATAAATAACTTCATGTGAATATTCTGACGAGTCTTACGCGGATTTAACGTAATGTTTTACGCACGTTGTAATAAAACAAAATGCATAAGTTTACTTACTACATGCTTACTAATAACAAACAAGATAGGTTTATTCCATAATCACTTTATACAACTGAAAACTGCTTATTACAGGTTTACTGATCGATCAAATGGTAGTTCTATTCAATATTAGTGAACAATTCAAAACTGCTTACTATATTATTGTTAACTGATAACTCATAAGGTACTTCTATTTCATAAAATTTTAAATGAATGAAAATTACTGATCACAGGCCTACGGATAAATTATATGGTAGTTCTATTACTTAACAAATTGAACAACTCAAAACTGAAAACTGCTTTCTACAGGTTTAGTGATCACAAGGTATTTATATTTCATAACAATAATGACAAATGAAACTGCCTTCTACAGGTTTAGTGATAAATCACTAAGTAGTTCTATTTCATAACAATAACGACAAATGAAAATGCCTTCTACAGGTTTAGTGATAAATCACAAGGTAGTTCTATTTCATGACAATAACGACAAATGAAACTGTCTTATACAGGTTAAGTGATAAATCACAAGGTAGTTCTATTTCATAACAATAAAGACAAATGAAACTGTCTTATACAGGTTTAGTGATAAATCACAAGGTAGTTCTATTTCATAACAATAACGACAAATGAATATGCCTTATACAGGTTTAGTGATAAATCACAAGGTAGTTCTATTTCATAACAATAACGACAAATGAAACTGCTTTTACAGGTTTAGTGATAAATCACAAGGTAGTTCTATTTCATACCAATAACGACAAATGAAACTGCCTTATACCGGTTGAGTGATAAATCACAAGGTAATTCTATTTCATAACAATAACGACAAATGAAACTGCCTTATATAGGTTAAGTGATTAATCACAAGGTAGTTCTATTTCATAACAATAACGATAAACGAAACTGCGTTCTACAGGTTTAGAGATAAATCACAACGTAGTTATATTTTATAACAATAGCGACAAATGAAACAGCTTTCTACAGGTTTAGTGATAAATAACAAGGTAGTTCTATTTCATAACAATAACGACAAATGAATCTGCCTTATACAGGTTAAGTGATAAATCACAAGGTAGTTCTATTTCATAACAATTACAACAAATGAAACTGCTTTATACAGGTTTAGTAATAAATCACAAGGTAGTTCTATTTCATAACAATAACGATAAACGAAACTACCTTATACAGGTTGAGCAATAAATCACAAGGTAGATCTATTTCATTACAATAACGACAAACGAAACTGCCTTATACAGGTTTAGCGATACATCACAGGGTAGTTCTATTTCATAACAATAACGACAAATGAAGCTGTCTTATACAGGTTAAGTGATAAATCACAGGGTAGTTCTATTTCATAACAATAACGACACATGAAACTGCTTTTACAGGTTTAGTGATAAATCACAAGGTAGTTCTATTGCATAACAGTAACGACAAATGAAACTGCCTTATACAGGTTTAGTGATAAATCACAAGGTAGTTCTATTTCATAACAATAACGACAAAAGAAACTGCCTTCTACAGGTTTATTGATAAATTACAAGGTAGTTCTATTTCATAACAATAACGACAAAAGAAACTGCCTTCTACAGGTTTATTGATAAATTACAAGGTAGTTCTATTTCATAACAATAACGACAAAAGAAACTGCCTTCTACAGGTTTATTGATAAATTACAAGGTAGTTCTATTTCATAACAATAACGACAAATGAATCTGCCTTATACAGGTTAAGTGATAAATCACTAGGTAGTGCTATTTCATAACAATAACGACAAATGAAACTGCCTTATACAGGTTAAGTGATAAATCACAAGGTAGTGCTATTTCATAAAAATAACGACAAACGAAACTGCCTTATACAGGTTGAGCGATAAATCACAAGGTAGTTATATTTCATAACAATAACGACAAATGAAACTGTCTTATACAGGTTTAGTGATAAACCACAAGGTAGTTCTATTTCATAACAATAACGACAAATGAATATGCCTTCTACAGGTTAAGTGATAAATCACAATGTAGTTTTATTTCATAACAATAACGAGAAATGAATCTGCCTTCTACAGGTTAAGTGATAAATCACAAGGTAGTTATATTTCATAACAATCACGACAAATGAAACTGCTTTATACAGATTTAGTGATAATCACAAGGTAGTTCTATTTCATAACAATAACGACAAACGAAACTGCTTTATACAGGTTGAGCGATAAATCACAAGGTAGTTCTATTTCATTACAATTACAACAAATGAAGCTGTCTTATACAGGTTAAGTGATAAATCACAAGGTAGCTCTATTTCATAACAAAAACAATAAATGAAAATGTCTTATACAGGTTAAGTGATAAATCACAAGGTAGTTCTATTTCATAACAATTACGACAAATGAAACTGCCTTATACAGGTTTAGTGATAAATCACAAGGTAGTTCTATTTCATAATAATAACGACAAATGAAACTGCCTTCTACAGGTTAATTGATAAATCACAAGGTAGTTCTATTTCATAACAATCACGACAAATGAATCTGCCTTCTACAGGTTAAGTGATAAATCACAAGGTAGTTCTATTTCATAACAATAACGAGAAATGAATCTGCCTTCTACAGGTTAAGTGATAAATCACAAGGTAGTTCTATTGCATAACAATCACGACAAATGAAACTGCCTTTACAGGTTTAGTGATAAATCACAAGGTACTTATATTTCATAACAATAACGACAAATTAAACTGCCTTCTACATGTTAATTGATAAATCACAAGGTAGTTCTATTTCATAACAATCACGACAAATGAATCTGCCTTCTACAGGTTAAGTGATAAATCACAAGGTAGTTCTATTTCTATTTGCTCACAAGGTAGTTAGTTCTCTATATTTCAGAACGGTTTGTAAACTGAAAGATAGTCTTATTCCACAACAAAACAATAGCTTACTACTTTCGAATGAGTCTCGTCTCTTTGTATTCGGTGAGGTCATCCGAGGGTCATTGGGACTATAGGAGACATTGGCACCGGTCAGTGTGTTTTGCTTCCATTCATCAGCTTCCGTTGGGGACAAGTCAAATACAGGTATATCTGACAGAAAATAAAAAGACACTATGCCAAAGTCATGTTCGTGAAATATTTGAAATTAATTCAGGTTATTTTCATTGATTAAAATGAACTATTCAGTGTACTATTTTTGATAATGTCACTATTGTTTGAATAGTAAGCGTCCTTTTGACAACTAGTTAACCGAACCTTTCTTTTCTGCGATCCTGGAAGGTTAATCAGTACTCGTGTACACCAATTCCATTGTTCACTAAATGAAATGAAAATGAAAGCTCACAAAAAACATCAAATGTCTTTTATTTATGATAATTTGGGTGTGACGAGCTCATTTATGTGGTTGGTAAATAGAACAACTCTTAACCCGATCTAAGCTGGCATTAGGAATAATGTATATAACCTTACTCATGATGATCAATATCAATTCAACTAAGATATCTAGGTATTATTTTTTCTTGGTTTGGTTTTGTGCTCCTAAGGAACCATTTTATCAGATAATTTATTGGAAAGTGCAAAACTAAATATACATGCATATAATAATATAATTATATAAATAACATAACAAATACCAAGTTTACTTTTTCTTTGCTGTGCTTCTAAACTTCGAAACACACCAAAGCGTTGACCTAGAGGTAAAGCGTCCAACTCGCATGTGGATTATTATTGGTTTGATCCCCGGCCGGATCATACCAAAGGCTTGAAATATGGAACTAGAAGCTTCCTCGTCTGCCGTTCAGCATTGAGAGGATAGTTCTAGGTCATTGCAATGTGACTGGGTCGGGAATCATACCATGTGTCTGCGGCATGATACTAACATGTGGCAGCGCTCAAAATACTGTCCCAAGTAGACACCGCCACGATATGAAAACGACGCTAACTACCATACAACAAGTAACTTCCAAACAATGGTTTTATTATACTGAACAGAACAGCTAACCTGCCACTTTTATATTTCCAATATCTTGTCAAAATAACAAGCAGTGCTATTAAAAGTTGTATGCCATAAACAGACAATTATGTATTTTTACATAACCTAAATGTTCTTCCTTATTTAAGTCCAGATTTCAAGGAAACTGCTTTGATAGGTTTAGAGAAAATAGATAAAATGTCATGTACATAAAATGTCAGGTTGCGGGTTAGCTGTTCCGTTCAGTATATATACGTTAACGTACCTGTGTCCCCTGTGGGATTGATTGTAAGGATAGTTGGTAAGGCAGGTCTGCAACTCATTGCACTGTGTATAGTAGCCGATGATGAGGTGCGTCCATCAAAACTTTGGGAACGATTAATCTTATTAGATTTAACTTTTGGCATTGCGAATGGTGGTTCTGAAGAAAATATTTAAAGTCATCCTAGATCTGGCTCCAATAATACGTTATAACGTTTAATTAATGCGTTATCTCCATGCAGTTGTAACTTATACATGCACTGCATATGGATTTATAATTGCGTTGTTTTATTTCACGATTGTTAAAAATTAGGCACCGATGATATAGCATATTTTTTTTTAAAATATAAAGTTAAATAACAGAATCGTCTATATTGTGCAGAATTTCATTTTGGCCATAACCTTCCCAATGCATGTATTTAGCAATACTGAAAAAAAAAAACAATATTTAAAATGCTACTGGAAACGATTTGGCTTGTCCTGAACTTGAAATATATCAGTAAAAAAAGACATATAACATGTCAACACACTATTATCTATCTATCTATCTACGGTCCATTTTTAATAATGTCGTCCCATCCAAATTTAACAATTATAATAACTAATTAAATAAAATACTGTGTGAAAAATGCAAAGGAACGGAAACGCTGTTTTTAAATCTGCAAATCATGTTTTACTGCAAACACAAGACGCCATGAAAGTTCCCCATACCTTACACGTTGCAGTATCATACCACTTGTAGTATACCCGAAGCAGCTGCATGAAACTCATATTATTTTACATATTTTACGATGCCCATCAATTTTGACCTTTTTGCTAATTTTCAACTTTCCTCATTGAACTAATTTTGAAATTGTTTTCATTTAAAGTATTACATTAATCTAAGATATTCATGTTAATATGTCAATGAATATCAGTCAAGAATTTCTTAATGATAATTATACTATAAAACTGGGCAATTAACTATTTTAACATTGTCAAGCTAAAACACACAAGCTCGTACATAGAAAAAACGAGAGAGATATATTTGTTACTTTGGACAATTTTAAGTAACTTATTTTGAATTTAATAGCTTTCACTTATTCATTATTTGCCATGTCTTAAATTTAAACAAGAAGATGCATTGACTATCGTCTGTTTGTCTTCTCTTAAACTAGTAAAAGTTATATAGTTATGGGATTTTCTACGCCGTCAGAACATTACATGTTACTTCTAACCTGCTTAGAACTTAATCTACTTTCTCATTGCTGGATCGATTTCATTGGCTTAGGAAGTAGGTCAACATCTACTGACATCTAGATTGTTATATTTTGACAAATCTAAGCGATTTTATTGGCTGAGAAAGTAACGCCTAAAACGTGTTAGCTTATTCACATTGCTGAATGCTTTATAATGAAAAAGATAATATACCTATCTCGGTATTTTTTGGCGTCCTTGGTCTCATGTCTGCAATGTTCATTTCTCTTTCCCGCTCGTAAAATTGTGTATGGCGTAACCGTGTGAAAGGTCTCCGTTCTGACGTGTCACTTTTGGAGTACGTCAGTGATCTTCTATTTTTACGTTTACCTTCACTGCTCTTTATCTTATCAAAATAATAGTGACCAATGTGACCAATGTCTGGAATAAAAAACATCATTTTACCATGACAAATCAACGTCATTTATACATGTAATACTATAATCATGCAGTTTCGTACACACGAGAGCTGAATAATGCTGAAAATACAAAGCAGCCGATCTGAAGGGGTATTACACTAGGTTTATTTAAAAATGATGTATTTGGTTTATTACACTGAAGCACCGTTAATTATGTGATAAATACTTTTATTATATCATGAATCTATTACCTTCATTTTGTTTCATAAATACGACTGTTTGTTCAATCGTATTTGATTCATTATTAGTCAGCGGCCTTAATGACTGACTAACCTGTGTCGGTTTCCTGAATCTGGTTGTTAGTAAGAGATGTAATGATCCAAGATGCTTCCAGACTGCACAAACCCTGACCTGTCCAGCAAATACCCCAGCCTACAAAGTCACAACGGTAAGTACATTAGACAGTGTATTTGAATATGAAAGCGCAATATACACATACCTGTATTTATATAATTATAACGGACTCTGCCTCATCAACACCGATAGAGCATTTCTATTATGTAAATAAGCTCAATGATATTACAAGCCAAAGCAATGACATTCATTCATACTATAAGAAAGTGTTAATCAATGTTTCTACTCGACGTTGAGTTCAATTATTAAAACAACCGTTTTATTTGAATTCTTATTATATTTTCTGTGTATAAAATAAGGCATCGGTGGTCTATTGATAGAGCGTCCGCCTCGGAAGGTCGTGAGTTCGATCCTCGGCCGGGTCATACCATATACTTGAAAATTGGTACTAGAAATTTCCTCACTTGACGCTTATCTTTAATAGGATAGTTTTTGGTCTGAATGACACAGTGTCAGTATAATGTGACTGGGTGGGGTATCATGTCATGTGTCTTCAACACGATACTCCAGTGTGGCAGCGCTTAGAATGTAAACACCATTGCGATATGACCGAACAATGGTTGAAAGTAATGCTATGTACCATACAACAACAACAAATGTTTATATAAGTGTAAGCTCATGTACATATGGTAATTCTGATGGTATTTACACACTTCCGGACATGTTATAATTAACCTTTTCCAATTCAAGTAGTTTATGTGTTTAGTGTATGCAGGCGATCATGTGTTCAAATCAGAACGGGTCATGTTACACATTAGTTTCGAAATGGTGAAGCATTTATTTTTAAATGGACTTTATAATATCAAAATATTGGCTAATGTTCACTTAAAAGCATATTAATGCAATAACTGCATATCACATTAACACTGCTTGATCAATTAAACAACCTGCATTTTGCAGCATATAAATAAAAAAAAATTCAGGAATCACAGTAAAGCAATGCAATAATATTCGTACTGTAGCAGACCAATACAATAACCTGCATAAAAAGTTCGGAGACGTTGCCTAAAAAGAATTTATTCCATGAACGAAAATGTTGTTCCAAAGATGATTTAAACGATTTTAAGGACATACTGTTTCTGTCAAAGCCAATTAACTGAAGAATCAACCCCGTAATAATATGAGACTGTTGCTGCAGACTCTGTGATAGCGGTACGGATAAATCCTGGACATCCTGGAAAAATATAACGTGTAAAATACAACATATAAAGTATAACAGTTTAGGTAAACATGTAGAGTGTAATATACAAAGTATAACATGTAAAATATAACATGTAAGTATAACACGTAAAATATAACATGTAAAGTTCAACATGTAAAATATACCATATAGAGTTCATGTATAACGGTTTAAGTAAACATGTAAAGTATAAGTACAGTTTTTACCGTTTCAAAGGCAAGACAATGATTTCAATTAACTCATAAAATAAAGTAAAGCAATTAAAATCCTTAAATTTATGTGTATGCATAAATTAGATGTCATAATATTAAACGCTTATAAGTAAATTTCACCTATGATGACTTACGTGCTTCAGGAGCAATTTAACAACATCTGCACTGTTGCTGGATACAGCTAGGCATAATGGTGTGTTCTGTCCCTCACCTATATTCACGTCTGCTCCAAGTTCTATAAGACATTCTGTAGCCTGGGGTTATATATGCAGATAGACATAATCATGACCATTGACCTTCTTTATGAAGTGAAAACAATACATTAGTATTAAATATTGAAAATGTCACAACCCTTAACATCGAACTTAGCCGGTGTGTTGTCATTATAATTTGTGTTTTGTATTAAAATTTCAAAAGATTTGATTCAGGCATTATTAAGTTATTGCACCGAAACATAAGTGTGACGGTCGGACGGTCGGACGGTCGGACGGACGGACGGAAAGACAGACAGACAGACAGACAGACAGACAGACAGACAGACAGACAGACAGACAGACAGACAGACAGACCCATATTAGTGTCTCCTGCTTGTAGCAAAGCATGGGACAATCAATGTAATCGAAGTAGTTGCTAATTTTTCTAGAGTAGTAACACAGAAAAAGAACTATTTACGGGGCACATAAAATATTTTTAAAAAATCAGTGTCAAAGTTATAAAATTTGTTTCTTTGAATAAAAACTTAAGTTACATTTAAACTTTAGAGAAACAGTTCACCAAATATGTACTTATATTTCTGCAGTTGTCTAAATATGAGTTGGCCAAATTGGCCTCATATGTTGGATAATCCTTTGCATGAAAGTCGTTCAAGTAAACAGGCATGCTATTAAACTCATTTAAAACGAACATTTTATAAAATGTAATAACAAGAAATTTTAAAATGGAAAGAATATTGTAAAACCCGAGACAAATACAGAGGTTCATATAAACGTATCATAGCGCACATCTTTTCTAAATAATAACGTAAGCATATTTTACTCACGGGCACCATTCCGCTCCTACACGCTGACAGCAGCATCACTGATTTGAGATTCTGTTCTTGACTCAACACGTACAGGCATTCGCTGGCCAACTCCTGTAGCCCTGTATTGAATAGTTGTCACATATTAACGGCACAAATTTGAATTCTTTTAAATATGCGTACGGGGTGGTCCTTCTTGGTTTAGTAATCTAAGGCATTGTCATCAAATAACCACTTACCTCCCACCGCTAAGGAGCCGAGCTCTGCCAAATGAAATTGCGTGAGAAGGAAGGTGGTTCTGCTCAAAAGTCATTTTGAGGTCTTCCTCCACCAAAAAAAAACAACAAACAAGATTGACATATATGACCAGTTTTGTATTCATATTTTAAAATGGAGTTGCTGGTATGTTTTCAAATAAATTCAAAATTCGAAAGATAGAAAATATGAATGGCTGGTCACTCTTACTAAACCTAATACCATATGCTTTTTGCTTTGATAATGATTAGAATTTGTCACATGAAGCGATGCATGGACTTAAACCATTTAACATCAAAGAATACAGTTAAACATCACAATTTTCCATATATATTTTATAATAATTTACATGTTTAAAGGGAGAGTTATAAGTAACCTACTTGCATTTAATCTTGATTTAAGCTAATTTAAAAATGAAAAGCTCACCCTTGTTTTCTGAACGCACCCTATATTTATATCACATGTCATTTTGTATAAAGATTATCACTGAGTGTTAATGTTTTCAAGACTTAATACTTCATATGGTGTAATTTCGTGCTAGCATTTTACATGTTATATACTGCATCAAATTAGGATGGTAGATGAACACTCAGCAGGAATTTGAGTCAAACCACCACCTTAAGTAAATTAAAGTAAATAGACCATGCTGGGGATACCAACCACCGCAATGTTACAAGGTAAATATTTTGAGGAAGCGCCTTAAACCGTCCCACAGACAGAAAAAGCTCACTAAATTAATCAGAGCCCAGCACCTGTATAACAGGCATTGCAAATCATATTGTATAATTGTTAACACAGGATAATTGATTTATCTTTTGTACAAAATAGGAAAATGATTAGAACAAAGTATTAAATCTGAGAGCGTTATTATCTAAAATATGAACATTGTTTATAATATTGTTAATAACCTCTTAATGTGTTTAACGTTTTACAAGTTTTATCTTAGTGATTAAAGAAAAATAGCTTGTAACAGTTAAAAAAATGATTGTTTTTTTTTAAAGAGTTAAAATACAAAGGAAAATTATTATTTTAAGCTTACTAAAATAGAGAAGCAAACTCATTTATGATAATTACAGACAAAAACAGTTACCAATTTTTGGGTCAGTGTCCTCCAACAGTGAAAATAGAAATTCATGGCATCCTATGTCAACAAACTCTTTACTCATTTCAGAGCTGGTTTCAGCGAAAAGTTGAATCGTCACACAAACCTTAAATCATTAATATAGTTTTAAAACAAATATACTATAAGAACAATATCTATCTATCTAGCTAGCAACCAAACAACCGACAGACCGATCCAGCCACACATCCATCCATCTATATACCTAACTATCTGTTTAACACTGTTAAACACACCCATGCAACCCATCTATGCGAGCATAAAGAGCAGAATGAAAGTGTTTGAGCTCTTGGTTTTTTTAATTTTTCACATTGTATCTATGTCCCTGCATATAGGACCATGTGTTTACATCATCTACATTGCATCAACAAATTTGAAAACCTCTTGACGTGACCCTACAAGAAACCAAACATCTGGGTCATGGAGCAAACATGCTAAACACTAGCCGCTATAAGGTATTGCTACAATGTTTGTAGCCTATTACATGTATATAAAAATGCATGACATGTATATATAAATGAGGATATAAATGTAATATTTATATAATTTATTTTTGCAACAGTCAAAGGTTTAAACAACTGTTCATTGATATGAATATTTTTAAAAGAGGAAACTATATGAGAGTGGAAGAGTTTCAAATGTGTATGGATGATGTATTTGCATAAACAATGTACCAGGCCCCAGATTCACTAAAAATCTCAACTTGAGAGTTTCCTTAATTCATTTTTTTGAAATGTTTGGACTTCATTTATATTGAACAATTTGCATATCATCCTTTACTATTGAGTAAGGATGTGTTCAGACTTCAATTCTGTGTGGTTATTTAATGCGAAATAAATTTGAGTTATGATATAAAGAAATTGATTTTTTTAAGTTAAGAAAACGCTTAGCTTGGGATGTTTGGTTAAACCGAGCCCAGTTAATCAATCTGATAACAGTATTTCCAAAAATTACTGGTATACTCTTTGTACGTTAAATACGTTAGTAGGGTCAAGGTCCTGTTTTATTTTGTCAATATATAATGTATCTTCAATTACCTCGGACAGAATACTTTTAACATCTGCAAATGTTTTCATTGCGGCACAGACAATTGTCCCGATTGTTTTACAGATCTGGTTGTCTCGGACAGCATTTGGCCCAGCAAATAGCTGTAGTGCAATGAAGCCCTTCTTTGTTATAACTGAAAATATGCAAGATACACTAATATATACAAGATAACTATATCTCATAGAGGAACAAAAGCCAATTTTAAAATCGAAAATAATACATTTGTTCAGGCATCAACTTAGAGTGATCTACACACCTTT
Organism: Panopea generosa; assembly: GCA_029582155.1. Lineage (NCBI taxonomy): Eukaryota > Metazoa > Mollusca > Bivalvia > Adapedonta > Hiatellidae > Panopea > Panopea generosa. Next base: position 63,894,916 of record CM055903.1, on the reverse strand, counting down.
ATATGGAAAACAAAATGGAAATATTTATCTAAAATAACGCTATTTTTTTAGTTTTAAATTAACATTGATTGGTTGATTGATTGATTGCATATTAAGATCCATTTTGTGCCATCGAGGGCTAACAGACTATCAGTTAACCTAACCAATGTTTCTTTGGATCCTGGAAGGTTAATCAATACTCGAGCACACCCCATCTCTGCAAGTAACTCATAACTTTCCAACTAGAATCAGCGGTGAGAGACAAATGATAATGAGACCCAATGACGCATATATATCATCATGGAGACTGTGGCTGGGCGGGGAATCGAACTCACGAACCCTGGATTGATAGTGACAAGCACTACCGATACCGATACATATATTATAGAGCTAGTAGCGGTCTGATGCTATTTTTGATAAAGGTAATTTGAAAACTCTTAAAAAATACATAGTGTTAAAATTTGGGATATTTCCTTCACACTAATATAAACGGATGAAATTAAAACGTTAGTTGCACTTTTCTTATAAATGCGAACCAGAATACTTTTACTCATATTATCAGAATTATACCCCTTTCCATAAATTGATAGATTATCGTCCAAAGTTTTCTTTAAAAGGGGGAAGGGGTAGGGGGGGGGGATTTTATTCTTTATATATATATATATATTTTTTTTTTTTTTTAATTTATGAAAATGAAAGTCTCGGGGCGGCATGAAAATAAGCGGGCGGGTGGGGATGATAATCTAGCAATTAATGTATCATGGCCTAATGGCATGTTTTACTTCATATTAACACTTTATACTATTTCAATTTCTGAAACAGTATTACTTTAATGTATAAATTATTGTGTCACGGCTCCATTAAATACATTTTATCTAAATATGTTTTACTTAAGTAATCATTTTGTTGTAGGGAATAACAATGGGATATTTAAAAGAAAGTCCTTACGCGGGTTGTCTTGGAAGTTCAACATTACATCCAATGTAATTTGCAGAGCACCAGCACTTATCAGTAACTCGGTTCCTCCTTCTATAAAGGGAAAATTTAAAGTTGATAAGAATCTAAGTATGAAACTAAATTTTAAACAAAATAAAAAAGTGAAGCCTAAACATTTTCTTTCAACTTCAACTATACAAAAACCAAACCAAATGAACTTTAAACTATTCAATGGACATTTTCTGCCAGTTTGTTTAGTTTAAACATTGATTTCAGTTTTGCATTGATTTTAACAAGTTTTCACAGCTTAGAAAATGTACACACATTTTTATTGAATGGGGTTTAACGTCATTTTCAATACATTTCATGTCAAGTTTTACTGGTTGGGGAAGACCTCAGACTGAGTAGAACCACCGTCCTTCCGCAAGCAACTGGTAAACATTCTTAGCGGTGAGAGGTAAGTGATGTTGAGACGGAGCCTTAGACCACTCGGCCACAGAGGACCCCAAATTACACACATAAGTATTTCTAGTTAAAGCCACTGCAGTGATAAGCATGCGCAGATAAAATGTTTTGCTCAAAGGACACCAAGTCAGGGAACAGAACCAACAACCCTTGGATCCTACTACTAGACCACATGGTCCTGTCAGCAATAAACATTATTATAATAATGAACTACAACTCCATTTCTTGGAAAAGACTTCTACTGAGTGTTGTTTATGAGAACTAATCCGATAGAGTCTGTGATCGAACCGCGACCTCTTGCATGAAAGGTCAAACCTATACCAACTACATCACCACTAATCTTAGATATTATAACCAGAAGTAGTAATTCGACATATGAATAACAATATGAAACTTAGTGACATGTTTAGTTATGTTAACAAGCTTATAAAACTGGCCCAAATTTCACCAAACACCTCAACATGAGAATTTCTTCAAGTCAGATTTGTTTCTTTTAAATTGATAAGTTTGCGTGTTATCCATATCAAAAAGTAAATGTTTGCTCAGACTTAAAAACTGTGATTGAAATTAAGTAATCGTTTAGAGAAATTAAGATTTCAGAGTGGAGGAAGTTCTCAGCTTCAAATACATGTATTTAGTAAAACCGGCGTCTGGAACTCAAAAACGCAGGAGGAAATGCACATTTTAATATATTGATTAGAGTGAAATGTATAAATAAAGAAAAACATTTTGTATTGTAGTGGGTGTATGTTAAAATGTGCAGAACGTACAACATTATAAATTGTTTTCAATGAAACAAAAGCGTAACGCTTGGACAATGCGTTTTAAAACACATTAAGTATACATTTACGTTGTTGGGACTGACAAGTCACAACATTTTATAAAAAAGGAACAAGGTGGAATATAGATAATGTAGACAATTTAAAAACAGTAAAATGAAATAAAAATCTGGCGCGGTTTGTATTTAAAACTTCTTTTTACAACAAAATCAATATTTTATGTTGATTATAATCATCCAGTATCATACATAGAGTTTGTAAATATATAAGAGTAATTTACGCTTATTAAATTTCTAGAAACGAAGATTAAATGGACCTCACAGAAGCATCTTCTGCTGATACGTGCAGAAGTATTTGAAACTCAAACACCACATGCACCAAAACAAAGCCGTTAGTGTCATTACCTGCTCCAGCAAGCACCGCAAAAGCTTCTAGGCCAGCTTCGTGTATCACGGCAGCGTCTTCGAAACGCGTCATGCTTGCAACAATCTTTTCAGGAACCTTTCCAACAAAACTCTGGTAACGGACCAAGTCTGATATGAAGGTATAAGACAGTATGTGTCCATTAATATACAATTGTATCTTTAAATTTTATTTGATATTTTTATTGAAGCAACCGAGGTTTTCTATTCTTGAATGACATCCTCAATTGCAGCCTACTAAACTTCAAATATTATAAAGAGTGGAAATAGCTAAGGATCCTTAAATATAACCAAACTGTTGCAAACTTTCCACAGATATAAATTAATATGACCAAATGTATATGTTATATACTTTTCACAAATGATGCAGATTTCCAGGCATGCAGAATTGGAGAGTTTGAACATGTGAAAATAACAGCCTCAGTTTTTTACAGAAGTGTTAAAAAAAAAAAAAAAGCGGCTATAAATTAATAAAATGAAAAAAAACCCCAAAAAACATCTTCTTATCATTTATAGCAAAAGTTTTATATTTCAAATCTGCCAAAACATGAAACAATATTGTAGTCAGAGTGTGCAATCGAAATGGATTCCCCAATCTGGAAATAAATATCGCGACATACAGGTCGCTGCTTCATCCAAGATAAATCAAATTCAACAAATATATTTACCAATATCAGAATCAAAATCAAATTGAAATAAAGTGTCTCATTCACGTTTTTATATATTTATCACCATCGTGTTTTTTTCCTATTTGTTAAAAGTAGATTTGACATGTGTGGTATTTTTCAGGTTGTTGCTATATTTTTTCAAATTTTGAACAATTGGTTAATGAAGTAAATTATATTTTAAAGATTTTAAAATACGTTGTATTGTTTTTGTAAAGAATCCTTACCGATGTCAGCCAAACAGGCTATGATACTTATCACTTCTATCTGCACAGATTCGTCGTGTGCATACCGAACTTGTAGATCTGCTAGCAAGCTGAATATGTCATCATCTACCACTGCTTTCTTGTGTCGGTAACTTAAAAGATTAACAAAGATATTAGAATTATATTTAGCACCATGTACTTTAATTTTAATCCAGGACCTCAAAAGGAATACGAAATGCACCACTTGAACAGATGTTCCAAACTTTCCAACTAAACACTTGAACTTTGGATGTTTGATCGATCAAAGGGAAATAATCCTAGACAACTCAACATAAACATTACTTTCAGAGAAAAGGTTCGCATCAGTTCTCGATGTCAAACTGTTTTTAAAGTAAATCATTAACTATTTTAACAAACTGACTATTAAAAACATCACACCAATATTACTTAGAATGTTTAAACATAATGTTTTGTAATTTAATATTTTGACAAGCTAACTCTAATGCTTACATTTTCATATGAGTTTGTTTTCTGCTGTACGAAACAGCTAACCCATTTATATATAAATTATTTGTTTAGTGCAAGGCACTTTTCATTTAATAATATTAATAAAGGTATTAAAGGTCTATTCTATTGCTCGTACAGAAATATACAAAGTCCTCTAAGCGCTTGGCAGCCGACCTCTACAGCTTTAGATATTTTCCTGTGTCTTTTCAAACCCTCGACGATTGCAACATGGACATTTTTACGCATCAGCAAAGTACACAGCCGCTCTGAAAGAAGAATGAATGTTCAAGTAAAATAGTTTTGAACGAAGTATAAATTTTCAAGTAACATAGTTCTGAAAGTGGCATGAATATTCAAGTAAAATAGTTATAAAAGTAGCATGAATATTCAAGTAAAATAGTTCTGAAAATAACATGGATATTCAAGTAAAATAGTTCTAAAAGTAGTATGAATGTCATGTAAAATAGTTCTTAACGAAGAATGAATATCAAAGCTGAATAGTTCTGAAAATAGCATTGAATATTCAAGTAAAATAGTTTTGAAAATAGCATAAATATTCTAGTATAATAGTTCTGAAAGCAGCATGAATATTCAAGAAACTTTGTTCTGAAAAAGGTATTAATATTCAAGTAAAATAGTTCTAAAAGCAGCATGAATATTCAAGAAACTTTGTTCTGAAAGTAGCATGAATATTCAAATTAAATAGTTCTGAAAGTATTAAAATAAATCAAGTAAAATTATTTTAAAATAAACATGTAAAATAGTTTTGATACAAGCTATAATATTTAATAAAAATGTAAATAATTCCGATTTTACTCAATATTTTAGGTGCGATTTGTCTAAGTTGTAAGAGTTTTGTAAAATAAATAAAATTGATTCATGCTGCACAAACCATTATCTGCTGCTACCCAATATACGACTTCACATGCTGATATAAACACGTCCACGTTCTTACGGAATACCATCATGGCGCCCAAGCACAGGTTATATACAGGTTCCCTGCAAATATACACATTTTATTTAAATAATGTATTCCATGAAAGCTTCTACCATTTTAAAGGAATAATCGTATGCATATGATTGAATCGATATTCACGCACCAAAATCAATTATATGTTTAAGATTTTTTAAAGATATTATGCAGATATTAATTTCTAAGTACTACTACCTGAAAATTCATATATAACAGCTCTATCAGTATCTTTTTAAAACAATAGATCAGAATTTATTACAGCACCAAGTATGTGGTGACTAAGGTTTATTCACAATTACGTTATTGAATAACGTACTGCTTTTCGTCCGAATTATCTCCAATCCATTTCAATGCCTCCGGTCTTTGTTCCACCAAGGCGACCAAGCATCTACATCCTGCTATCTGTTTAAAACAAGGAACAGCGTGATTATTGTTATTTTTGTATATTTCTTAGCTAACCAGAACTGACACAGCGTGATATAAACATAATCAAGACAAAAGTTATGAAATAAAACATAATTGTTAGGATAATAACTTTTAAATTATCGATAGGAAATATTTTGTACCTTCCATCGTTAATAAAAGTGACAGGTTAGGTTAATCATCCCGTTTTATTTAATTTATGATAAAGCAAAAACAAAATAAACACAGATAAAAAGAAATTACTACACCGTATTAATAAAAACAATTGTTTCTAAATTAAAGTAGTCCTATTTCATTGAAAATTAAAACGGTATTTGATGAATAGAACTTATATATAGACAGATAGGAAGCTACTTACTTTTTGTTGTTAAAAATAGCATGAGGGTAATTACTGTGATTATTTTGAAAACTAGTCACTCAGAATTTAACTGATTGTTTTGTACATAAAATGCAAAGTATATGTTATCGTAAATGTTTTATGATGGTTTTATATTGCAATGGTCTTCACGTAAGAAACATTGCGTATTAAGTAAATGTTTAAGTAAGTTTGTATTTGCGAAAGTATACACATTTTGTTATCAATAAAATCATTTCGTGGGCAAACTCATTTTTGCAAAATGATAAATTTCTGCGTTTATTTAAATATTATAATAATTTGCAGTCGTTAAATGTTTAATTTAGGAATTAATTACCTCCCATACATGACGGTAACGAGATTCTTACGACAAATAAATTAGAGCTGTGTAAAGCGGTTGAGCATTATTTATGTTGAAAATGCATAAAATTGTCATATTTCTTTGTGCATATGGGAAAATTAAAACATTTTTATGATTTCTGCCAAGTTTGGATTACATTGGGAAAAGTTTAATGAAGATATAACAGTTTAAAGATGCGTAGTGATACACTGCAACAAAGAATTATTAAAATGACGGTGTGCCATCAAAACACCGAAATTGAGAAAAAGAAATCTGATCAACACCATGATTTATTCTGCATACCTGGACCAAAAGGAGGATATCTATGCGAACAAGGCACTTTTAGAACCATTGATGATGTATCCAGTGTTTCAGAAGTGCATTTTTCTATATGCAGAACAGTACAAAATTAATTGTTGTATGAGACGTTATAGGTCTCTTGCATTTAAAGTCCTATTTTATTTGATTAGAAATATTTTCTAAATGGTTCATTGTGGCTGTGTTTTTTTTGTTGCTGATAAGAAGCGACAATGCTGTCATAGCATATACTGCAATAAGACATCATTGATGTTAAAATATGTATAGGATTTTAAGATGCATGTATCTCAGGGTGTCACTGGACTGTCTTTAAAAACAAGCCGGGGCCTAACAGCTATTGTGCAATTTTATGTGCGGATACATTCCTGCAATGAAGTAAAACATATTTTACAAAAAAATCTGTTTTGACTATTTTTACCGTGAAATTCCTAGACCTTACATAGAACAAAGAACAAAATTCAACTGTGTAGTGAGACCTAAATAGTATGTTGACATTTTGTCATTTCTAGGCATGGAATAACTAAACTTCTTCTTTCTGCTTAGATTGTTCTTATCTATCTGGACCACTTTTACTGTTCTTCGAATATGTTAATACACATCTTGGTTTTGGAGGAGTCAATTTTTAGAAATATCAATAGTGCAATAAGTCTTTGATGGACAGGTCAGTACAGGTGATAAGTGAGGTCATTGTATTGATTTTGTACTATAATGCATAATGGAAATACACATTTTGGTTCGAAGGAATCAATTTTCAGAAAAACTGATAGTGCTATATAAGTCATTGATGGACAGGTCAAGACAGGTAACGTCTTGGCCATCAAATACTTGTATCCCTAGAGATTTTCTAAAAATCGACTCTTCCGACACCAAGATGCGTATTTACATACTCCAGAAAGATGAGGTACATCAATTGCATTAATGGCAATGTTACTCTGTTAGTCAAACACATTATCAAGTCCACCAAGGACACCGATCCAACCTTGTATTACTGCACCAGCTTTCTAAATTCGCCACTGGGTTCTTTGGACACATATTCATGATATTTGAGGAATCTGTTTCACCGATATATATAGATCAGTGCGAACTACAAAATATAGGTTTCCTGTCCGGTAACATTTGTATTTAGAATAAAGCGCAGCAGTTACTATTCTGAGAAAATCTGAATTTTGTAGGTAGCACTGATCTATATATCGGTGAAATAGATTCCTCTAATAACCAAACGGTCAGTAGGACTTGCACATGTACCCAAAATGGAAACAAAAATCACTTAACCAACGTTTAAAACAACGTTCCGGCAGCAGGTACGTTTGATACAGATTCTCTCTTGGCTAAGCATTATTTCCAATATTGTGATCGTGTATGCATAAATACCTAACCTAGTATGTAAAGAGAACCCAGCTATCTTGATTGGGTCTGTTAAATAGCAACACATTTGAGCACGTTGTTTAATCAGTTGCTTCAGGGAACGTTTAATTGACGTCATAGTTGAGTAAGTGTTCAATTGTTATGAGCAGCGGGGTAAGCATTGTATTCCTGTTTTTTTCATTGGGGTTAATATACAGGTAATATATATATACTACACCTCACCTGTACATTTGGCTTATCTATATGTGTAAACATTGCAGTATGGATTGTCCTGATCAAAACACGTGACAAATCGTCTGCATTCGTGTTATCTCGAGGAGACGTGGCACTGAAATCAGACAGCGAATAAAAACATTTAACAAATATGTCATATATGGCAGAACTAGTCTTGCCCTGTTTACAAGTAAGTTAAAACATGCTGTGTCACATTGTTACAAACATTGAAACAAAAATCAATCAAAACAAATAAAATAAAGTGTAATATCAGGGCTGAATATGCAAGTAACACTAACACTAACTGTTAAGTATATGTGTACCTCATATTACACCATCAACTTGAAATGGGCCATTTCTGAACGGTATTTCTTATGATAAAAACTACATACATATCAACTACAATATTATCTTTATTAGCATAGTTTCAGCGTCACACTAACGTTTACATATGGAAAAGCTGCCCAAAATTTGCCACCAGCAATGTTGGGCACGTTAGTTGACAAGACTATTGATCCATATGTAAAGTTAGTCGTCATATAAGCATGCTGAACATTTACGCAATATATGGAAATACGCTGCCGCTTTTCTTTGACCTTGACCTTTGAGATAACCACCTAGTTGTTGCCTGTGACACTTCATCATGTTAAGTTTAACACTTAATAAAGTTGTTTGAAAATCAGCCAATGCATATTAAAGTCACATTATGGACATGGCTTACTATGTGCATTATACGGAAACACACATTCTCCATATACATAAATATGTGATCTTGGCCTTTGAGGTAGCCTCCAAGTTGTTTGTCTGACACGTCATCATAGTATACTGAACATGTCTTATTAGATTACAATATAAACACAGATGTTAAGTTAATAACGCGGAGCAAAAACTGATATGGGTATAAAAGTCAAGTGTATGCATTTATAATATATAAACATACTGTCCGAAGACGAAATAGTTTGTGAGATATTTCATACTACAGAGATTGCTATTAATTAAAACATTTGTGATGAAAAATTACAAGTGGAACATTCTTGAGAATTCCAGTAACAAGATAGCAAACACGTTCAGATTCCAATATAAACTGAAATCTGCTTTGAATTATACCGTGTTATATTCGAATCTGAAAAAAGGTGTCGTATTTTATATTTCAAGGTAAATAAATTTAAATATTTTAAAGGGTACCGCACGTCAGAATAAAATGGCTATTTATCGTTAAATAGACATGTAAATAACACAAAAATCAACAAATTTTAATTGTACGAAACTTATCAAATGAGAAAAATGACATTAAATATCATGATTTAAAGCGTTTCCTAAATGCTATGGGCGCCGCCATTTTGTAGCTCTTTTGTGATGGAGGTATTCGGTGACGTCATAACTGCACTTCCGTTCTAGTTATCGCGCAAATTGTATTGTGTCGTTAGTGACTGCTCTCTACTGATACTCTTTTGTATATACACTAATTCACGTAAACAATTGATAGATAGATAAACAGTACATTAGTGAACATCGAAGGAAGACAATTAAACGCGAAAACTATTCTGAATTGAGGACTTAACCATAAATATGGTTTTCTTCAGCGGAATAAGTGAGTGGAGTATGCGATATTTTGTGGGCAGCGTTGTTTTTAGTTTTCCTAATATGTGATTTCACATTGCCTCAGTGTCAAGCTTCTGGTACATCACGCGCAAAACACCTTTATACTTTGGGTAGGACTTAAGATTGTAGAATGAAGCGTTCCAATGCCTTGGCGTACTATACCCAAGGATACAATTTCTGATGATTTCAGTACGAAGATGACCATATGCGACATACATATAAACTTAGTGTATATTATCCAGTGGGAAGCTCTTAAAAATGTGCTAATAACATATAGCTCAGCTGATTTCTAAAATTTAATTTGTAATTTTATATACTCTTCCAAATATTGCGAAATTGATATAGCAAACTTTCACAATATTATAATTGCAGTCTGTTTGAACAGGTGTGATAATCCAATTAACAATAAAAACAAGAGGTTAATGCCAAAACATAAGGTGTGAAAACGACATGGTATCTAAAAAGTTATTATAAAATACAAATTAAGGCCATTTAATTGTGACAGGCCCGATTAGCTCAGTCAGTTACGTGTCTAACTATCAATCCTGGTGTTTCGAGTTCGAATCCCAACCCGGCGGACAGTCTCTGTGATGACTGACATACAACATTGTGTCTTAAAATCATTTGTCTCTCACGGCTGATTCGAGTGGTAAAATTATCAGTTACTTGCGGTTGTTGGGTGTGCTCGAGTACGGTTAACCTTTGCAGGAAACAGTGGTTAGGTTAACTGAACATCTGAAACAGTAAACCTCGATGACAAAAAATGATGCTAAATATTCAGTCAACCATTAATTGTTCATAAATCATTTTATTAATTTTATAATCAATAGGCAATTAGTTTATTGAATAGGCTTTTTCACAGTCAACTAGGTTATTATTCTTGAATAGACATTTGAACTACCTCAACTTCGCAATGAAAAAAGATAAAGTAAAACCTTTGTTCCTTTATTTATTCATTAATACATGAAAAGTTTTTTTTACTGTTAAAATAGTGTTCTGGTATACAATTTATGAAAAATATTCATAAAATCATATAACTTAGTTTTTTTACTTGTAAGTTTGCATTAATATTGAAACCCTAATTAACTGAAAATGTTTAAATTAGTAATAAGGCATAATACTGTGTGATATAACATCCTGTCATAAACCCTGGGGTCATTAAACCTGGGGTGATCACGCTTATTAGGGTACAATATGCACAATGTGGCAGGGTATTTCTCATTACCACATGGTGTGAATGTGGTGTTGGTGAATTATGAAAGCTCAGCAGGGTGCCAGTAGCTGGACAGTAACATACACTTTGTGCAATATGCCTGTAGACATTATATTCCATATGACACTCCCTATAAGGAGACACATTCATATATGTTCAGAGAACTGGTAGAATAGATAATCATCATATATCAAATTGGGTAGTAACACCATTTGAATAACCAAAAGACAGTGCCAGTTATGTAAAACAACACAAAAAAACCCAACTCATTCATGCTTCATCTAAATTTACTAAAAAGGATATGAAATCAAAATTTTATCAGCCATTTCTCAGTACGCAACAATGGCCGCACCAGCTAAACACGATAAGAAAAGAGATAATATTATTTCTTATTCTCTCTTAGACAGGTAAATATATGTAACAAAACATTTTCCCTTAATTCCATTCTTGGTCTAATTAGTGTTTTTTTTGATAATGTATTGACTGAGTAGCAAACAGTATAAACCCTGATAGTACAGCATGCATGTGCAGGCTCGTCTGGATCTACATCAACACTGACGGCAATAATTACTTTTTTTTATCAAGCTAAGGGTAATTTTACTATTTTGAAAAATTCAATCATCAATGTCAGGCTACATGATAAGATGTCAGAGTTGTGATTGATGGGTTTCGGGTTTGATCTCTGGTTCATGATCGGTGTGACTGTTTAACAGTTATCATCTTTTTGGGTGAAAACTTCATAAGACATTGCTGTGACATCTCTGTATTATTTCTGTGATGCATTCTAAATCTTCTGAATTTCCAATAGTGTGAAATTGCATCTGCAGCACGTATTTTCGTCAGACGAAAGCATCATTACACTGTTTTTGCAGCTGCAAAAATCTTTCACGTGTGTGAACAACTGTGCCGTCTCACTATTTCTCTCGTCTTCTAATTCATTTAACTCTGCTTCTGAAAATTCTGGTTCAAAGTTGTAGGCAAAAAGTCCTTCTCCGTTACTAAAATCCATTTTATTAGTCTTGCGAGTACTTTTGCCGGTGACTATAATTGCACGTTTCTACATCTGCTGTAGCGTATAAATCAATTATGTTTTAAACCGGAAGTGCAGTTATGACGTCACGCAGGTATCCAATATGGCGACTTCCACCATAAAGTCGATGTGCGAAAATGACCGTTACAAAACGAGCTGATATATCTTTATGGACTCGAATTTATGCATAATAATACTATTAATAGAAAGCTGAACTCATAGCTATTCATATTATCCTGTTTTATACACAGGGTTGCGTTCCCCTTTAATTTAAATTTCTTGTAACTATTGTAAATTTTAAACATAGTAAAGTTAAAGATATACATATTTTGTAGAAATGTGCAATTGTTAAATAATAAGTCGACATTACTTTTTGATATAATTGCTAAATTGTTAATAAGTTGAATTTGCTTGAATAAATTCCCACTTGCTTAAGTTTAACTTATAATTTGTGATGTATGTTTATTATACTATTTATTGAATATTAAAAGTGTTGAATTCGAATCTGAAAAGAGATGTCGCATTTTATATTTCAAGTTCAGGACGTACTATTATAAAAAAACAAAAAACAACATCAGTCGTGTCACACATGCCTAACAATGTAGTTCATGGAAATACACGGCCTCCATATACCTAAGTTGATCTCTAGGATAGCCACACAGGTGTTGTACGTGACATGTCATCATGTTATGTTAACAACTCTGTGACTGTGATTTGAATGTATGTCTATGCATGTAAAAGTTATAGTGAGGACATGAGCAACACTACAGTATGACCTGTATGTGACCTTGGCTATTGAGGTTGTCACCCAGGTGTTGCACACTACACGTAAGTCGTAACCGCTTTTACGAAGTTTTTCTTTTAATTCGGTCCATGCATTAGAATACTACAGAGCTTACACATAAGTTCAGAAGGATATGTGAGCTGGCAGCGGAATCGAGCAATCCTTCAGTCCTTATAACTGTTTCTAACTTAAAAGTCTCCCTATACTTTGACTCCGTTTTGTTATTTTTATTCCTCAGAATCACAAGCTCGTTCATTGTTGAACACAGCGGTGAGCTAGGGTATATGCCTCCGCCTCGCATGCGGAATGTCTTGCGTTCCATCCCTTGACGGGCCTGGAAAAATAGTACGAGAAACTTCCTCGCGTTGGCTCAGCATTTAGAGAATAGTTCTAAGTCTGCAATGCTAAACACCATACAACCAACCGTTCAAAAGTTGCTCAACTTAAACTTATTCTACAGGACGTATGGTCGGTGGTGCAGACTTTGTTACTCGTCATGAAAAGAATAAATGAAACTCAGTCCGATATTTTCTTCTTTTAGTAGCGTTTTGTGCTTCAATTGGATTTGATATCGGCTGGTATTACACATACATGTGTATTTATTAAATGAAACATCAGTATACCTATATCCGGTCAGTGAAAATGATTTGTTACGAATTTAATGCAGATATTTACCAGCTACATGTATAGTTGCACGTCCGACATGCTCATAATCTATTTGCTTCATTTTATAAATATGTGTAAAGTTTTTAAACTACTGGTACTCAGTTTAAACATATATTTTATCTGTAAATGACCATTATTTTATGATTACTTCATTTTCTGTTATTCTTAAGTAATGATTGTATTCAGTTATGTATTATATCTTTAAAACTTAGACATAAACAAGTACATGAAATGTAAGTCTACCTAACGCTTCAATTAACTGCAGCCCCGCATCTTGAACTCTCTCGTTGAGACGTAACACCTCCAAATATGAGAATAACCCCTTCTGAACAAAACCATTGGACGAGAGTGCATTCTGAACGCTTTCTGAAGTTATAACATTGTATGCATGTATGTATTGATTCATCAACTGTTTGACATTAAAATACAGATGTAACAAAGAAATAATTTTGCATAAATAGTATTTTTATTATTCCATTTTCAAACCGAAAAGGTCTTTACAATAATGAAAGCTAATCTACCAAGAATAAAATAACACCTCAAATGTCAACTATTATTTTGATATCAACTGGCAATTTTTGCGTTCATAAACAAACTGTCTACTATTATCCAATGATGATTGTTCAATAAGTACTTCCATACGTATATCGTACCTTCTTTGTTAAGTAAAACAAGGAGCTCAACAACTCCTGACATAACCACGTGGTTGCTGGTCATCTTCCTACACAATTCGACCATTGTAAAGTGGGCATCTTTCTTTACCAGTAGTATTCTATAGTTTTCTTGAATAATACAAAAAAAATGAAATTTGGTCTCATTAATTTATTACTTAACGATCAGACATTTTATACATATTATTATAGACTAAAGATTGTTTATTGCAACTCGATATGCTATTTTTATACATAAACAAAGGATTACATTTTACATATCAATGTTGATCAATAATAATAGTAACACATAATATTTGTCATGGAAAAAATATGTCTTCCCCTCATACTATTGCGAGAGTTATGTTAAATGTTATTGTTAATGTTCCAAACGGTCGAATTTTAGGACTGGTAACGGGGCTGAAAGAAAAACTGCAATGCTACAAAAGAGCTAATTGGATATGCAAAGTGAGGTTCCTCATCGATGTTGTTTTTTTTCAAAGTGTTTTCATTTGGTCGTAGAAAAGTACAGGCAAGAGTTTTCATTCTGAAAATCCAAAGGGTCATTATTAGACCAAAAATAACACTGAACCGAAATGCAAAAGAACTATTCAAAGCTTCAGATAGATTCCTGCAAGTTTAACTGAATTCCAACCGACGAGTTCAAGAAAAGGAAAACTGACAATATTCTATATTTCAACATTGAAAAAAGTGATGTTACTCAGTACAAAATGGTCACAAAAAGGGATTTGCACAAAAGAATTTCAGACTGATCCTTCAAACAGAAACACAAAAGATATATGTTCAACTAAACATCACACTTATCCTCCCAAGAACGTTTTGGCTAAATCCGACCCCTATATGTCAGAGGATTTCTCCTGACAAGTAATTAAAGGGTCGTAATTAGGTAAAACATAATCAAGCAAAAGGTATTCACACTGTTTCTTCTCAGTAAGTTTGTACTAAATCCAACAACAGATGTCAGAGGAATTAGCTGTACAAGATTTTGTTACAGACGGACAGACGGAAGGACAGACAGACGATCAGACAAACGAAAACAATTTGTCTCCCCGGGAGGGAGAGAAAGATAAAATTATAATAATAATAATAATAATAATAATAATAATAATAATAATAATAAAAATAATAATAATAATAATAATAATGATTTTATCATTATAAAATTTATTTTTGATATTTTTATTATTATAACCAATTATGTAGGTTTCAAACACAATTATTTTGATATCACAAACGTATGTCTGCTTTACGTGTTATTGCATCAGATCTAAAACGTGTTTTTTATTCGCCATCCTCACATAAAAAAACGAGACGAGCGTTAAACATGTTTCGTGTAAGTTGTGATATATATTGCAGTGTTTACCTTGTTTGCTGACGCAGGCAAATATATGTAAGATATTATTCTGTACTTCTGGTTCCTCTTCCGAGTGTAAGACCTCAGCCAATCGGGTTAAAGCATTCGTCATATCGTACTCGAAGATAATGTCATCTGTAGGAGATGAAAATGGAAAAGCTGTATCTAGTATATATCTATATAACTACTAAACAGATCAAAATCTCAACTACTATTACTGGACAAGGTTTTAAACCATTGCTGAAACAGATGAGAAAAATGAAAATATTTCTAAGTAAAAAAGAAATATCTTCTCAATCGACATCGCCCCTTTATTTGACCAATTTCAAGAAGCTATCCGTAAGGTATGTACGAATTTGGCTGATTGGTTCTTGAGAATAAGGTTTTTGAAAATTCACATTTAACCCATTTGGGGCCTCTGCTGGACCCTAATGGATATCAAAGTCCCTTTAAAATCTTAACAACGATACGGTTAAAATCATTGACATAATGAGAATTTTCTGTTTTAACATATATATTATTCTATATGTTAATACCAAATTTATCTATGAGCCAAAATATATTTCTGTAAAAAACTTTTAAGCAAAATTCAACTGACGATTTTTGATTTCTTATGCAGTACATATATTCACCAGACACAACAGTGTTTAATGAGTTACTGCCCTTGTTCGTCTCTCAGCCATTTATACTATATTTTACGCAAGAACATAGTCTCGATCATATGCGACGCTTGCTTTTCTAAAAGACAAACGTTTTGACAAGCTGTGCAGAAGAAACGTTTGGATCTGGAAGTTAGTCTTGATCACAGGCGACGCTTGCTTTTCTAAAAGACAAATATCTGATTGGCTGAACCAACACATCTCTGCAATGGTTGTTATAATAAAATTTGAAAATATTCATTCGAATATAAATCAAGGCAGTAATCTTGTACAAGATCTTTGTCATAAAAAATATCTTATACTATAAAAATAATGAATATAGAAATAAAACATCCAACCGATACTCCTTTGACTTACTAAGGCAATCTCCGAGGTAGGCCGAAACGTTATTTGATTTTCGCTTAATAAAAATGATTTTATTCACGAGCGAACTTGTCATATATGATCAAGACTAACAATAACATTATTGATAAAAATACAACCTGAAGCTGTAATTCATTTAAAAAAGAAGTTTAAAAGGTTTTATATATCAAAAATAAAAAAAAATGTTTATTACCAATTGAAATGAGATATGCCAATGCCTGTATACATGTCATCTCTATGGATCTGGTTCCCTGGAATGTGATGATGCCGGAACACACGACTACCGCGATATTCCCCTGACTTTTGTTCAAAACAATCTGAGTTCGCACACTCTCTGTGTGAAAATAGTTTTAATATTGCTTTAACAATATATGAAGAACTATTTCAAGCTGAGTTTTAAAGTCACACTAGCATCTAGATATACATGTAGTGCATTATTTCATATTTTAACGATTATACTCGTTAAAATGACTTTTTTGTGACTTAATTCTGCTCATACCCTTCTTTTCCACCAGGTCACATGCAGCCCCGACCTTCAATGCTTACAGTAGAATGTATACTTACACCAAGGCGATATAAGTGTATGTGCACAACACCTCAGTCATACAACTTATACAGATGAGTCATTTGTACACACAAACACAGGTCAAAACTGACGTGAACATTTAAAGGGACAAATGGCAATGTTGAAAAAATTTGTATCAATTCATCTAAGCTCTGTTGCGAAGGAGGTTCAGAGCTTATATAAAACGCTCTCGAGTCCGCTTCCAGAATAGAACCAGTACTCAGTATTCTATTTGTGAGAGGCTGCTAGGTCCAGCTTTTGATCGAACTTGCAACCTCTATTCACTGTACCGTCACCAGCTTTATTCTATTTATGTTAATGCATATAATATCACTTTGAACATATCTGAATAATGCAAACTCATATGGAATGGCGAAATCGCAGGAATTAATCATCCTCGGATGTTTGTTTACAACTGAATCTGAGGTCAAAGTTTGATACATGTTTGCTTGATTAATCAAAATAGTAAGAAAACTTCAAAAATATATTACAAAATTGAACACTTATAATCAAACAATTTATAATGATATTATGAATTTGAAATATTATATGTAATAATGGCCTACACGTACATTGAATACATATGTATTGTTCTAACACTTAATGACATTCTGAATAACGATATAACATAAAAAACTAGCACCAGTATACCCAAACCAAACGGCTGGTTGTCATTAAGTCCACTGCCATTAGATAAACAGATTGTTTGTAACTGAAACCGTAGAATGTTGTCTTCTAGTTTCTGTAATCGTTTTTCTATTTAAAGCTATGATGACCTTGACCCAATATACAATCCCAACCTTTCTCTCCACCCAGTCTGCTCAGACATCCGAGTTTATGGTAATATCTCACTCCAAGTAAAAGTAATCAATCGGAACCTGTTTTTTTATTTTTATTATATTGAATGGTGACATTGACATTGGCCTCAGGACCCCCATTAACAGTCCCAATCTTTCTTTCCATCCATTCTACTCACACATCAGGTTCCATGGCAACATCCCATTCCGAACGAAAACGTATACGTTGAAAAACGGGACAGTGATTCCTATAACTTTTTTTTCAGTGGAAGTACAATGAATGTCTCCCATGTTTCACACTTTATTATATATTATATGCCAATTTATCTTATTTTATACTGTTTTATTTAAGCTCCATTGCGAAAAAATTCAAAGCTTATATGAACCCTCGAGTTCGTTCCTGGGTAGAACAAGTACTGAGTGTTGTATTTTGGGAGGCATCAGATCAATCTTGGATCGAACCCGCAACCTCTGGCGTGAGTGGGCAAACAGTCTATCTACAACAATTCCTCTCTGTTTTTCTCTTGTTTTTGGATAAATGTAAGCTGAGATTAAAATAATAAGAATGAAAACTTGAGATATGTATCTCAAATTATTACTTTCTGCAATTTCATATTCAATAAATTAATTAACATTTCTTTATTAAGGAGTGGCGTCAAGTTCGTATTGCAAATATGAGTTAAAATCTTTAACAACACACATTGGTATATCATTGAAGCGTTTGTTCAATCATACTACCGGAAACAGAATGATGAATTTCAAATTAAAACACATATTAATGTGTGCCACACGTGATCATAAATACGCTAAATATGATGCCTTTCAATCATATATCAGAGTTGTGTCCCTTTCCAGAATATACTGAAATATAGGGTCTGCATAATATATACTCGTGTAGTTTACTTGCATTCCTGCATCATAGATAGTATCTTATAATTCTTTATAGAATGACATGATTATTTGTTAGATGTAAGGATTGTTTTATATTATGTATATATTAACCATGATAAGACTTGAATAAATAATAAAATCCAAATAAAGTCTACGTAGAGATGTATAATTGTCAGAAATCGTTATCAAACAGAAATTTAATGCACATTGCTATCGGTCCCTTTAACTGCACAGTTAACGGTACACTGGCAATGACACTTCAAGTAATTTATTCCAAATCACAAACTATCTGTGTTTTATGCATATTTATACATAACATAAAACGTCATTCACTCAAAACTGTAACAAACAATAACAGCCCAGTTCTCACATCTCTTAGTAAGTCTATTATTTCAACGGTAATGGACTTTTATATCATAGACACTTATAATGTAAAATTAATATTGCAGTACTTTGTTTTAATTTTCGCACTGACATAGCATTAAGAAATTGAAACAGAAGTGGCAAGTGTCCTCTTAATTGACATTAACATGTACACTTGGCACCCTTCTGCACTTATGGTATGATTATCGTGACCATGTATACTGATTGCATGTACATCGTAATATCTTGTTTAAAATATTGTCTTAAAAGCAGTTCATTTTGTCATGAGTTGTTTATATATTCTCAACTGTGATGAGTATTGCTATTTTTTATCCATTCTCCGTAATTTTTATCAAACAATCAATTCCTTTAGTTTAAACAATATTTTTATTCAAAATAAACACTGTTATTCAATGTCCATATTGTTAACAGGTGAAAAGCTTTGTAGAAGAAAGCTATAATAACTTATATGTATAATTATGTTTCCTAAAGTACAGGGTTGGTGTTAGGATTAGCAATTCTTTGATATCGAGGGTAATATTCACTAACCATTCTCAAGAACATTCTTAGACTTGAACTCAAGACTGAATTTTGAAAAACACACTAAGCGACCTTTTTTGTGGCCAAAATTTGCAAGCAGATAGGGACACGTAACGTATAGTCAAATGAATTCCACGATTATACTATATGTCATGGTAAACTAAATACATGTATGTTTAAAAAATAGATTTTCAAGCTTAAGTCTAAGAAAATTCGAATCCCCGCCGGCCATAGTCCCGTGACGATTGGTATACGACATTTGCGTTTCTCTGACATTCGTCTCTTATCGCTGATTTTAGTGAACAACTTATCAGTTATTTTCGGGAATGGCCGAATCTAATGTTGAGAGAACTTGTGGCCAGACCCTTTTGCTTTAAATTGTATTTGACTTATATGCATGATAAATATTGTAATATGTGTGTTATTTGGCAATAAAATATGTTTAAACTAGTTATTTTCGGTGATGGGTGTGCTCGAGTACTGGCTAACCTCCCAAATATAATAAAAAAGTGGGTGGTGTCCTTAAATCATCACATTGCACGTTCAGTATAGTAAAACAACACAGTTTGTAGGTGTTAATGGAGTATGCAGCTCTGTAATACTGATTATTTCCGGGGACTTTTGCCATTGATTAAGCAAAAACAATTCATTATCATGTTGTGGTTGGCAGCTTTTAGACAAAAATAACTAAATGTTAAAAGCTTATTGCAATTATTCATCTTCAATCTTTCTCTAAATACCATGTATCTCCCAATACAAACCCTTCCCTTATAACGTCCTTAACAAAAATGACGTAACCGATTGGAGTTTGATATGATAAAAACTAATGCGCATATATTTTCAATGTTGATATAAACATTTTATATTGAAATAAATGCCACAATACCGGCATCCTATTTTAAAGAATTTCACACACACACACACACACACACACACACACACACACACACACACACATATATTCTGAATTTTGATTCTCAGACCAATGGACACATGTTAGAAAATATGCCAGTAACACATGCCAACAGTACCGAGGTTTAGCCCACACAATTTATCTAACCTCCACTGGCAAAAACAACATGTAAACAACAATATAAAAATCCCATAAAATATATGATAATTGCTAAAACTGCATGGTTATGCGAACGGTATATGACTATATGCTATTTTTTTGAAAAATAACGCTCAAATGGGGTTATAGAGTATAATATTGTTTATATAACTTTTTAATACACTCATTTTGTTAATATATTGATCTGATCATATGAAACAATTTCATATTTTTTTAAATCATAAAAAGGTGTTCGGGTGGTTGTTGTATGGGTAGAGTAAGATTGTTTAATTTTGCGTTTTGCGTTTGAAGGTACTTTGGTTGGTCCTAAACACCGCTACTGTCGCATGTGTTTCTTCTCAGATTTTCTTCCACGAATAAAACTGGATAACATTTATAAGCTGTATTATGCTGAAAATAACGTAACCACCCCCTCGCCAGGCCCCTAAACTGTATTATGCTGAAAGTAACGACATAACCACACCCCCCTCGCCATTGCTTATACTGTATAAGCTGTATTATGCTGAAAATAACGTAACCCCACCCACTCGCCATGCCCCTATACTGTATAAGCTGTATTATGCTGAAAATAACGACCGTAACCCCCACCCCTCGCCATGCCCCTATACTGTATAAGCTGTATTATGCTGAAAATAACGACGTAACCCAACCCCTTCACATGCCCATATACTGTATTTGCTGTATTATGCTGAAAATAACGAAGTTACCCCACCCATCGCCATGCCCCTATACTGTTTAAGCTGTATTATGCTGAAAATAACGACGTAACCCCAGCCCTCGCCATTGCCTCTATACTGTATACGCTGTATTATGCAGAAAAAAACGATGTAACCCAACCCATTGACATGCCCCTATACTGCATAAGCTGTATTATGCTGAAAATAACGACGTAACCCCCACCCTGGTGACATGCCCCTATACTGTATAAGCTGTATTATGCTGAAAATAACGATGTAACCACACCTCCTCACCATGCCCTATACTGTATACGCTGTATTATGCTGAAAATACAACGTGACCAACCCCTTGATATGACCCTATACTGTGTACGCTGTATTATGCTGAAATAACGACGCAACCCCACAACTCGCTATGCCCCTATACTGTATACGCTGTATTATGCTGAAAATAACAACGTGACCCAACTCCTTGATATGCCCCTATACTATATACGCTGTATTCTGCTGTAAAATAACGACGTAACCACACCCCTCGCCATGCCCTATACTGTACACGCTGTATTATTCTGAAAATAACGTAGCCCCACCCTCTCGCCAGGCCCCTGATCTTCACTATTTACAGGAAATACTAAATAAGAAACTCCTTATGTGAACATACGAATTAGAAATGTAATATATTTCCTCCAGTAAAGTGTTATAGATGTACCTACCTGCCGCCAGTAAATGTGTCAGTAACGCCATCCCGTGCTCATTACCAGTGCATCCCTTTGTGTGCTGCCGAGGACTTGTGCCAGAAAACTGAATTGAAACAATCATTACAATGGCAAGATGACACGGAAGTACTATACTGAACGGAACAGCTAACCCGCCACTTTTATGTTACAAATATAGGAGTAGTGTTGTTAAAATTGCAATAGAGTAATACGACATTAACAGACAATTCTCATAGCCTAAATATTCTTTCTTACTTGTCTAAATTTCAAGGAAATTACTTTCATACTTTTCCAGAAATAATATAAAAGGTCAGGTACATAAAGGCCAGAATGACGGGTTAGCTGTTCCGTACAGCATACATCTTAAATTGAAATAGCGCCATTGCAGATTTTTTACATTTTTTTTTTTGAATAATTAAGCATGTGAAGTTTTAAAGTAAATAAACCAATTTATTACTTGTTTCAATTAAATACTTTTGAACTGTTAAGTAGAAATGTGTCCATAGGACATGAATGTCCCTGCTATATGTTATATTAATATTCTAATTTTCACATGTCAAAAAAAAACCCAATCACTTTTATATTTAAATATATTGCTTTAAATATTATTACCTGTATACATTGGTTGACGATCAAGGCTTCGTGAAGTTTGGCACTTCTGTTTCTCATTTGGGCAAGGATATTCACTCCAAGCTAAAAAGAGTTAATGTGATTTATTTATTCACCTCGTCAGGTTTGTAAGGGTCCGGATGGACCATTCCTCCATATACCGTACATATGAGTATATAATATAATGATTATAGTATGTCAAGGTCTAATAACATATTAAGTAAGACAAATGATATATGGTATTTGGGGTGTATTTTTGTTACTTTAAATATTCAAAAATAATTGTAATGTTTTAAAGGGATTTTTCAAAAAAATTAAAAAACATAATATTTCCAAATTATCATGCCTTTATATACACACTTACACCGTACCAAAAGGATATCTATTTAAACATGCTAATATAATATATTGAAAAGGGATTTCGTAACCGCGTCTTGGTTGGGTTCAATAAATTTCCCATTAAATATTGCAATGTATTTTGTGACGTATCAAATGAGTAACATGATTTTATTTTGATTTCAATTTGATCCGTTACAAAAAACTATGAGTATATTTGTATACGATCTCGTTTCCACTTTGTTTATAAGAAGTTGCCCATGTTCACATGTGATTGAAATCAGAGTACTGTACACTTACCTGTTGTACCAGAACATAGTCTTGAACATGCCTCATAACAGAGATGACGACAAGTTGTGCCTGATGTCAAAGTACTGTACACTTACCCGTTGTACAAGAACAGAGTCATGAACTTGCATCATAACAGAGATGACGGCAAGTTATGCCTGATGTCTGAGTACTGTACACTTACCTGTTGTACAAGAACAGAGTCTTGAACATGCCTCATAACAGAGATGACGACAAGTTGGGCCTGATTCCAGTGCACTGTACACTTACCTGTTATACAAGAACATAATCTTGAACATGCCTCATAACAGAGATGACGACAAATTGGCCCTGATGTCTGACTATGCACACTTACCTATTGTACAAGAACAAATTCTTGAACATGCCTCATAACAGAGATGACGACAAGTTATGCCTGATGTCTGAGTACTGTACACTTACCTGTTGTACAAGAACAGAGTCTTGAACATGCCTCATAACAGAGATGACGGCAAGTTATGCCTGATGTCTGAGTACTGTACACCTACCTGTTGTACAAGAACAGAGTCTTGAACATGCCTCATAACAAAGCTGCCGACAAGTTGGGCCTGATGTCTGAGTACTGTACACTTACATATTGTACAAGAACAGAGTCTTGAACATGTCTCATAACAGAGATGACGGCAAATTGGCCCTGATGTCTGAGTACTGTACACTTACCTGTTGTACAAGAACAGAGTCTTGAACATGCCTCATAACAGAGATGACGGCAAGTTATGCCTGATGTCTGAGTACTGTACACTTACCTGTTGTACAAAAACAGAGTCTTGAACATGCCTCATAACAAAGCTGCCGACAAGTTGGGCCTGATGTCTGACTATGCACACTTACCTATTGTACAAGAACAGAGTCTTGAACATGTCTCATAACAGAGATGACGGCAAATTGGCCCTGGTGTCAGTGTACTGTACACTTACATGCTGTACAAGAACAGAGTCTTTAACATGTCTCATAACAGAGATAACGGCAAATTGGCCCTGATGTCTGAGTACTGTACACTTACATGTTGTACAAGAAAACAGAGTCTTGAACATAATACATTACGGAGAGGACGACAAGTTGGGCCTGATGTCTGTGTACTGTACACTTACCCGTTGTACAAGAACAAATTCTTGAACATGCCTCATAACTGAGATGACGGCAATTTGGCTCTGATGTCAGTGTACTGTACACTTACCTATTGTACAAGAACAGAGTCTTGAACATGTCTCATTACAGAGATGACGACAAGTTGGGCCTGATGTCAGTGTACTGTACACTTAACTGTTGTACAAGAACAGAGTCTTGAATATGCTTCATAACAGAGCTGACGACAAGTTGGACCTATTGTCTGAGTACTGTACACTTACCTGTTGTACGAGAACAGAGTCTTGAACATGCCTCAAAACAGAAATGACGGCAAGTTGGGCCTGGTGTCAGTATACTGTACACCTACCTGTTGTACAAGAACAGAGTCTTGAACTTGCCTCATAACAGAGATGACGACAAGTTGGGCCTGATGTCAGTGTACTGTACACTTACCTGTTGTACAAGAACATAGTCTTGAACATGCCTCATAACAGAGATAACGGCAAGTTGTGCCTTATGTCAGTGTACTGTACACTTACCTGTTGTACAAGAACAGAGTCTTGAACATGCCTCATAACAGAGATGACGACAAGTTGGGCCTGATGTCAGTGTACTGTACACTTACCTGTTGTACAAGAACAGCGTCTTGAACATGCCTCATAACGGAGATATTTTGGGCTTGATGCCAGTGTACTGTACACTTACCTGTTGTACAAGAACAGAGTCTTGAACATGCCTCATAATAGAGATGACG
>CM055903.1:63864594-63869413 GCA_029582155.1 Panopea generosa | reverse complement strand
TATATGACACTGGTTAAACGGCGTGGTTTTGTAATAATTGATGTGACACTGGTTAAACGGCATGGTTATGTAATAATTTATGTGACACTGGTTAAACGGCATGGTTATGTAATAATTTATTATGTAATAATTTATATTACACTGGTTAAACGGCATTGTAATGTAAGAATTGATGTGACACCGGTTGAACGGCGTGGTTATGAAATAATTTAGCCTTTCAACATCGATGAAAATTCACATGAATGTATTGGTTCACATGAATGTATTGGGTCTTTACGGCGTACCAAAAACCTTTGAAATGTTAGATAAAATCACAACAAAACATAAGATAATATCCTTGCCATGTATCCCTGGGTAAAACAAACAGAAATATAGCACGGATAACACTATTCATAATAAAATACTTATATAGTTTCTGTGAACGGTAATACGGGCACAGTACGATGAACTTATAACAGAAATAACAGTCGAATACGCCATACAGTTGGACAGTCTAATAATTTTGATTTTAATTGTTAATAGCATTTTGATTATCAACATTATTTCGTTACTTTATTTTATTTGATAAGTAACATTATTTTGAAACAGAGCACAATGAGTTTCTGGAAAAACTTTTTTTTTCAACATTTTTTTTCATTACAAACTTAGTATTTTTGAATAATTATAACTTTTATATAGTTGCCTTTACAATTTCAGCTCAGTATGCTAGTAAACGACTGAGATAAATGAAATTTGAATAGAAAAAAAATCACCTTGCCAAATTGGAATTCTTGTATTCTAGTTGGCATTAGTTTCCAATGGGAAATCACGATTTCCAAGCGGTCAAGTCCAATTGATAAATAATGTCATTTTGTTAGGTAATTTCATAAAATATGACATATGTCATACTTGTATATACGGAATAACTGAATCTGATAATACTTCTTTAAACAAGCTTTTGAAGCATAAAAAGCGGTCACCAAGAAAATAAATGAACAGCCTCAGGTTTTATTGAATCTGTAAATAAAATATTTAACTGTAGTCAAATATAAAACACCCCTTAAGCCCCAAACCCACGCCTGTTGGCAGCCTAAGCAGTATTTTATTTCGATCCACGTTGGGTGAACTTCATGATCTAAAAAAAAACAATTTTGATTACTTATCTGAGACGATTTTTCGCGAATTAATACAGCTGCTGTTTCATTGTATTTAAGATATTAAAAAACAACAACAGATTATTAAATTAAATAAACCAACGTGCTCTTTCCTATATAAAAACAAGAGTTACGGTTATCAAAATAATCAATAAAATATCAACAATTTGCAAAGAAATCTTCTGCCAAGGTTGTTGCTATAGAAATACGATGGACTTGTATTACAATTGTGCGCAGAAGTAACCAATGATGTTAACACCGGATATAAACATTGATACAATCTGGTGCAGCCCGATGTATTAAGTCAAATCGAAGTGATTAAATGTATTGGCTCGTCGGTAATTGGCAGATACAAATGTCCGGAATTTTGCTGTGAAATCTCATAAGTATTGTAATTAAAGCAGATTTTTGGACACTTACAGCATAATTGTGGCGGTGATGCGAATTAATTAGTGAGAGAGTATTTTATGTTCGTTTCATATAAGGTAAGAAAAAGCTCATTAAATATTGTATGTGAATTTATTTTCAATTTTTACGTAAACTATAAATCTTATGTTTGTTTTATTTATTTATTTATTTATTTATTCATTTTGACAATTAAAACTTATGTCGCTGTATATTGTCGTACAATTACGCTGTTAGGTTACAGGTTGTGCAATAATAACTATATTCGTAATTGTCATCTTTTATTAAATACGTTTATTCTATTACCAAATCAAATCATTATATAAATTTAGTTTGAACTTGACTTTTCTCTTACATTTATTTATTGGACCCATGGTAACGGCCATTGAGAGAAAAAAAACGTTATGTATGTGTCCGTGTGTGCCTATTGTAACGTGTCTTTGTTAAACTATCAAAACATATTGTTGTTTAACTTATGAAGTTTAAATAAATTGTGAAGACAACTCAGAGCGTATATGAACCTCTCTCGAGTCCGCAACTTGGGTAGAACCAGTACTGAGTGATGTTATTTGAGAGGCATCTGGTCGAACTGTTGAGCGAACCCACAACCTCTAGCGTGAGCAACCAACACGCTACATGTAGCTCTATATTTAGGAACTGAATTAAACAACAACACCTTGTTTAATTTATACTCATGGTTTAAAGCATTTTTGTTTATAGAAAGAAACGTAGACGTGGTTGTTTCCTTCGTATAAGTTTTGCAAAACACATAAACGAATGAACTAACGATCGAACGAAGGAACTAATAAACTAACAAACGAACAATGGTACGATCATTGTGATGATACATACTGACCATGGTAAACATCTCGAAAATTTTCAACGAATGTTGTACATCCTCAGAATGTTGTTATCGCCAGTACGATCTTCCTGTCTATTTGTGTTATCTGTTTACGTGTGCACGTATCTGATTTGGTATGATGTACCAATTACTGGTTAAATCTGACAAGCACGGCAGTGTCCGTGATTCCCTCCTGGATATGTTTAGTATATCAAACTATCATTTTCCTTGGCGTAAACAGTTACATATATTAAGAATGTAAATAATCAGCGCTTAACTAGTTACGCATCTGACTATCGATCCAGGGGTCGTGAGTTCGGATACCCGTCCGGCAACAGTCTTCGTGATGATTGATATACGACATTTTGTCTCATTATCATTCGTCTTTTACCGCAGATTCAAGTGGGAAAGTTATCAGATACTTGCGGAGATGGGATGTGCTCGAGTACTGGTTAGCATTTCAGTATCCCAGGAAACAGTGGTAAAGTTAACTGATCGTCTGTTAGCACTCGATGGTATAATATGTCGCTAATATTCAATCAATCAATCAATCAATCAATCAATCAATCAATCAATCAATCAATCAATCAATCAATCAATTAATCTACAGTAACTGCAGCTAAAACTGAAACTACCACTACATTTCTTTTATTACTATATATAACCTAATTACAAAGACTTCTAATCTGGTCGATCGAATGGTTTCTTTTGAATTGTCTTTGTTTTAAAACAGACGTTCAAAAATAAATTGATTGAAACGAAAGCATGACTATTTAGCTAATATACCACAAATGAATGTTGTAACTGCAAGCATAACAGTTTCTTAATTCTTTGAACACCGAATTATTAGTAGTTTGGACATTCTTCGAAACCAGTTAAAAATTTGTACCCAAATAAGCTCATTGATAACATGTGTTGTGCAGATGATCCATCACATGTTGGAGCTATTGCATGGTACACGTGTTCGTTTATGTTTTAATATTCTCCATAAATAGCATACGTTATTAACTTAGAGAATGTTTCATAAACTTTCTAAATGAATCAAAGAATACATACTGGATTATTTCAGACATTTCCCAAGAGTCATCCGATAATTGCCCCTGCGCATTTCGATGATATTGGAGATGACTCCAATTACTTCCCTTAGACCGTGATAAAACATACAGGTATTGTTCCCGCTCTGACACTAAGATCAAGTAGGCGTAACGTGTTATATGCCCTTGGGATATATCTATTCGTTTTGATAAACAAGTTTTGGTGATTTTGCTGTGTAGTATAAAAAGAAATTAATGAATTTTACTGTTCAATAAACGCTAAAATCATTTGATTAAATTTAATGTGCAAAATTATAACATAGATTAATGATTTAAATCACAAATTTCAATATACTTTGATAAAGTTTATTTTATTATCAGTAAACAGATAAAGATTGATTATTTTGTGTTACTGTTATTGATAAATTTAGTTTAAATTTATTTATTTTACTTCGACAGAATGACAATTAAACATAATGTCGTAAATCAATCATCACAGAGACTGGTGCCGTCGGGGATTCGAATTCACGACCCGAGGGTCGATAGTCGGGCGCATTACTGTCTGAGTTAACGGGACAAGTGCTATGATATTCAAATGATATTTTAAACTTCATGTTGTTGTTTTTTAAAATATAATTATTATGGTTGTTTGAAACATACATTTTATATTATCGCAATTATCTAAAGCTTTATATTCCTTCTAGTGTTTCATGTTTAACAAAGTAAACACTAAAACATTCACAAAATATTTCATACAGATCGTATCATGTTAGCACGCGGTATGTTTTAAAATAAATATTTAACAATACAATGTGCAAAGCCACTCATATCAATATCAAGACTTCCCTAACTGCAGTAAAGTACAAGGTTAATGTGACATGCACAGAAACGCTTTGCATAACAATACGTCCACTGAATTATTTCATAACAAAGACATTAAAACATAAATTTAAAATACATAATAAACACACACACTTTACATAACTTAATATAACGCAATATCATCATATGTTTATAAACATTTCGGCGCTGAAAAACATATGCATTGCGTATAGCCGGCTGATATAGCGACATACATGCTGTATTCAATTGGGTACAATAATACGCTGTACATTAGGCACACAGAAAATAAATCCGAATTTACATTTTATCTCATTTTCAAATCAAAATGGAAGCAAGAAGCAATTATCATATTTTTATGTCTATATATCATCGTAAAGAGAATTTTATTTGCAATAAACGTATACGTTGTAATAGGTTGGCAAATAATCACAACTAAGGTTTATAAGACCTTTAAAATGACCGAAAACGTGTTTTGAGTAATTTTTATATAGAACATATAAGGACAATATATGCTGCTATAAAACTAAAAAAGGAAGCAAGAAAACGTGAACATATTTTAATAT
>CM055903.1:62554594-62579594 GCA_029582155.1 Panopea generosa | reverse complement strand
GGCTCGGTTCTCTGGTTTGAGAAACCGCCATTCATCCACTATACTACCGCATCACTTTATATGACATATGTATAAAGTGGTTTTAAATACTTAAAATGAATGCTCTTGAGTACATATTTGCATGCAAGTTATTTAATGTGGTGTAAGTGTGAAAATGTTTAATTATACGCAGATGCAGCTATTTATACAATATATGTTTTTGGGAAATAAAGGAATATATCGGAGACGTTTACAGTCGAACAATCATCCTTCTGAACGCAACTGGAAATAGTTCTGTTAAATCTTCGGACAAAACAATACAATTGATTTCAAGACACCCAGTTAGATATATTACCAACGGAAAGCTAAAATGACAGTATTACATGGTCAACATGATGCCATTTGTAACGAAATAAAGACTATATACACATGCAAGCCTTAGAACCTGATAACTATGTATCTGTAGGGCTGTGTATACCTAGTGGAGGGATTTTTCCAGTGGTAGAGCATCGAACTTAGCATCGGAGGGTCGTAGGTTCAGTCCTCACCCACGACTATGTGTGGTATCCTTGAGCAAACTCTTTTTTTTCTTAGAACTGTTCCTATCCAGGAAGACTTTGAGCTTGATTTGTATAAGCTATAATTCCTTATTCACAATCAATGTAAAAGAAATAAACTAAAACATAACTGCTCTGTAAATATCATTTTCAGTCTCAGTGCCTATCAGTCGCATATTTGTCATTATTTTAAAAAACCACAATGCATATATCTATGATTGACTCAATCTCAAGAAAAAGATGCGTGTGAAATCAACGCGCTACTGTCAAGTATTAAAAAGTACAAGAATGTGCTTGTAGAAATATAGATAGTTTCCTTTTTTAACCAGAATACGTATTACGATATATACCAATACTTGCACGTGGAAATTATGCATATTATTAAGTAGCACCTGTTTGATCATGCATGATTAGGATTGTAAGGCACCCGTAATTTCAGGCCACTAGATAAATAAAAAATAACAACGCTTAATCGCCCATTTCAATTTTTAAGGGGCATGTTGTTTCTTTTCGGTGAATTTTAAGCTTCATTTCGTTGTCAGTCTTTTTTTTCTCAATGGTGATCTTAAGCCACATGTAACATTGATTTACAACCTTGTTACGTCACATTAGAGCACGAATGTGGAGAAGGAGCAGCCATGCAACAAGAGTATTAGCTATACGTTACAGTGTATTTAGTGCTAAGTTATAAACTGAGTTAGTGCAACTCAAAATTCATTCCTTTATCATTTTTATAGATTATTTATATATTAAATAATATTAAAAAAAACCACTGCAGTTTAAATTTTTGTATCGTGATATCTTTTTCAGTATTCGCCTGTAAGAGTTTTGAATTTAAATGTATACAATTAAGTTTCAAATGGTGTCTGAAACTGCAGAGAAACCGACGGTGGTAGACACTCAAATTTGAATGAACACCGCTTGCGTATCAAAGCAGCCATCACAATAGTACCTTTAAAGTTTCCCCTGTCAACATCTTCAACTCCTCATTTGTTTTATGTGAGTGGTGTCTGCAGTCTGTTAAGCGAAGGCTGTTCTTTTCGTATACTGTTTCTTGTGAAAAGTGAATCGCTTATATAATTAATAAAGACAAACCAAAACGAGAATATTCAAAAAGTTGAGCTGACGTGAGTTATGTAAAGATTAGAGGTCGGAAACATGAAAACTTATCTCTTTTTTTCAGTAAAGCTGTTGATTGCAATATAATTCATTTTCGATATTAACTTAGAATACTACATTTAAAACATGATCTGACTGTTTAATCTTACAATAATTTTGAATCAAAAGTATACACATGTTTGTCTCATGAGTAAACAGTGGTACTTTTCTTATCCGGAATTGGATACGAAAACTATCTCTGTCGATCTCTGCAGAGTCTAGGCATCCTCAAAACGGGTGGCATGCATTTTTATAATCATTTTTATCATGATCATTATCAACTCCTGTGTATAACAAACATGTAGAAAGAGGCGAGACGTTTAGTATTGGGTATACTTTGCTAACATGCTGCAGTTTTACCGATACCAATGTTCAAAATTCATTGCGCATATTGTTTTGGTTGATATATGTTATATATGTATGTTAATTTATTTCTGCACATGAACATGGAGAATAAGGACTAAGTCTTCTTTCCTATTTGCGTCATACACAATATTCGACTGGTTTACATATTAAAAAAAAACTCCTATTGCAAGTACAATCCGCATATTTTGAGAACGACAGTTTGTAAAAAAGATATTAAAAAATGAAATTAAACAATGCTAAAATAAATAACAGAAAATATAATAAATTTTCTTCATTTTTTTTTCTTTTCTTCATGACTGCAAAAGTATTATGAGTGCTAATTGACGTCTTATAAATCTCTTACAATTTCGAAGAGATTGATGCACAAGAAAAAAAACGATTATAAAGAAAGGTTAAGAGGAGCTAAACAACTTAAAGAAACACATATCTCACCCAGTAGTGTGATTAATGATGAATAAACAGTTCTCTTAAACAGACGCGTACGTTGTCATAATTAAGGAATGTATTAGTAATTACCGAAGACAATGCATGCAGCATAGGTATTTAGATGTTATACTCGTTCTCTTGTTATTTAAAATAGTAAATTAATTAGTGTTGTGTTGCTAATGCTGTTTCAAATAAAACGGTAGTAATTAGTTCACGGACGTCATACACACGCAAACCAAAACTTCATATGGCATTTTATCACTGGTTATACTAGAAGGGCAGCTGTACACTTTTTAAAGGGAAACCGGATATTATTCATTAAAATAATTTAAAGAGACATCGACTAATATAAATTTTGTTTTTAAAGAGAGGTTTTGCTTGCTTATGTAAATGCCTTAAATGAAAACTCTGTTCATTAACCATGCAGCAGACATTTTTATATTGCTATTAGAGTAACAATTACCGACCGGCTTCTGTTTCCCCGACATAGTAAAGTATATATATGAATATTAATCTAAGACAAGAGGCTAGATGGTAATTATTTTACACTGGTTCCAGTAAAATGCATTTGACTTCTTTCACATTGATAACATAATAAATAAAAAAAGTAAAAGTTTTTAAGTTATTTTAGTTAAATGTTGGTGAAACAGACGTCAGGCCATGCCAAATATGTTAAAAATAAGTCTGGTAACTTCCTGGTCTGTCGTTTAACATCAGTATGATAATTAAGCAGTATTCAGTATTTGTGTCAGTATTACATGACTAGTAACAGAAGCATGCATCTCTAACATGATCTTTTGATGTGACAGGCACAACTATGCCTTGAGCATAACACTCGTTGACGCTATAAAGACACCATCGTCATTTCATTTGATAAAGCACTTACATGTATCATACAATTCTGACTGAATAACAAACGGCATTTTCGAATTGTGTTTTAAATTTGATATCTTACAATACATTACATGAATCGTGATGTAATATGAAAGTTTACTGAAATCTAATATTATCTTTTAATATCCTTCATGCAAGTGCCAAGAAAAAAATCAAAATACTAGAAAAAGTTGCCAGTCATTACATTTTACGTTTAGGACTAATCTTGAAAAGAAGTTTTTTGCAAGGAGAATTCAATAATACATTTTTAATTTACTAAAATCAAGGTTTTATATCATACATTGTTTGGTGATGCTGATTTAAATGAGAAGACTCATGTAATATGTAGATGCTTACAATTATATATTTAATAAACACAATTATACGAACCCTTGCAAAGCAGCCACAAAAACAAATATGTTAGAGTTGGTTCTGTCTGCCAATTATATTTTTTTTTCGAAAACCAACAATATCGCATGTTTTGATGATTCAAAAACAGTTACAAGGTACAACACCTGCTCCACCGACAGATGGCTTAAATGAAAACGAAGTTGAAACAAAACAAATACTGTGTCTGTTTAAATGCGACATTTACGTGCGTTATAGATAACACACGTTAATCCACGTTTAAATCGCCCATTATGAATTAATGTTGAGAAATAAGAATTCAAATGGGCAATTAACTCCACATGTGGTACAACTGTAGATTTTACTTCAAAAGTGGTCTTCAGTTCTGCCTTTAGGTAGGACAGATATGAAAATTATGGTGTCTTTGTAACACACATTCCTACCTGTTTGATATGGTGTAAAGCAACACTATGATTCAATTCCTTCGCTTATCGCATATTTTGCTTCATATATTAATTAGTGCAAAATGTTAATTATATCAAAAAAGTAAGAAACAGTCTCTCTGATCCATCGGCGCTTAAAAACGCCGTAGAGAGTGTACATGGTACCCCTACGTTTGCGACTGACCGCGGGCAGTACAGTGACTGAGACCGGTACTGTGATGCAGCTTCTACAAATGCAGACACTCTAGCGGCATAAGCGGATCAGCATGGCAACCCTCGAGACTTGAGACTTTGGCATTGAGAGAATCGACGTCTTTAGTGGATTCTAGAGTTCCGGTCTGCACACATCGAGCTGTTGTCCATAAATGTTCCAGTCGGCTCCTTCATCGACGTCCTTTTTACGATTTAGGAAAAGCAAGACTGAACATATTCTGAAGTCAACGATGTCCATGCAGCAGAGACGTCAACTCCCTATAGTATCTTACTGGGACATGTCACCCCAGTAAAAAAATTGATCAAGAGAAGGTTGAAGACCAGCGCCGCAGTAGGATGCGTAGGCACGTACCACCATAGATCCGACAAACCATTACACTAGTGGACGGACACAAGCAGGGGCGATGCAAAATCTTTGTTCCTGACCTCAGGTGGATGGTCGAACATATGCTATTCCATGTCTGTATTTTATTGACAGCAATAAGTGATATATTGTCTATTAAAGTGTGTTAAATTAATTTAAAGGTGCACTACAGTTTGATGATATATGTTTGGTCATTTTGCTAAAGAAACACTTAATAAAACCGAGTCTGATATGTTATTCTTTTCTTTGCGTTTTGTTCTTCCAAGAAAGAATTCCTCTATCAGATATTATTGTAGGTAATATAATATAGCTTATTTCAATTTAAACAAAAAACATATCAAGTTAGGATCTTTACCGAAACTATAAAGCAAAGATATTCGGTCAAATTTCATAATATGCTATCCGCTGATTGAAATGTTTGAGATACGATATCAGAAATAAGTGAAAATGCACCGTTACATTCTATACTGCGAATACTCGAATACCCACCTGTTTAACTGCATTAAATATTGTATTTTGTATGCAAAGAGTCGACAGCTGTAAACGCGAGAGTATCTGAACCGGGAGGAATTTCATTGATATAATACAAGAAGATATCAGTAAGAGCAATCTATACATACAATTGAAAATGATATGGTCTGTAACAAATGGGTATTCCAGAGACGTAGATTCGGCAGATGCACTTGGTTTAATATTTTATGACTATTCCATTGATAGCCCAGATGTCGAGAACGCCAGTCAGTTCAAAGAAGAATATAAACAAGCAAGATTATGGTATATCTACTTTTTACCGTTTTTTCTGTTTGTTATTTTTCTTATTGATGGTATTGAAGGAATATGTTTTCTAATAGAAAAGAAAACAGCGAAGAAACACTGAATCATATCTTTACTATTTAACGTCGAGACCTCTGCGAGAGAATTTCGCTGACTGAAGAAATTATAAGTTTATCTGGATGACATATCATATTGTTTTGTCTACATAACTACGAAGTTTTACTCATATTATTTAATTGTAGCTGAAGTTTTAAGTTGAATAATCAGCAGGTATTACGTATATTGTATAAAAAAAATTATTTATAAACCTATTAACTTATTTCCTCAATTTGACTTAATATACACGCTCGTACTATAATCATATCATAGCATACATAGAATATATGACCATGATACTTCCTTCATAAAAGTCGTTGACGGAGAAGATTTGTAAATTAAACGTTTAAATCCGTTGACAAAGTATTTGCAGTGATCAAAATGTCGTTTCCAGGGGTTACATTTAAAAAATCGATCACATCAATTCCAAAATAAATAGATATGAGAGCAAAATAGAAAATCATTAAATTGATTGACAGACATTTCAAAATATATATACGGACTTACAGTTGATTATAAATATATATTTCACTCAACTAGTTGGCCGTCAAATAAAGTTACGCTCTCTTCCCAACATAGCTCATTATTGTACAGAAACATAAGTTTACTGGACACATAGTAAATAACTCGTAATCTCTAGTTGTATGGAAGTATGTTAAATATGTTCGCAAACAAAATAGACGACCCCTGTCAAACTTGATCGCGCGATGAGCTCTAATCAGTAAGAAAAAAGAAGTTAAATCTATGTAAACA
This sequence comes from Panopea generosa, assembly GCA_029582155.1. Classification (NCBI taxonomy): domain Eukaryota; kingdom Metazoa; phylum Mollusca; class Bivalvia; order Adapedonta; family Hiatellidae; genus Panopea; species Panopea generosa. The sequence continues at coordinate 62,573,244 of CM055903.1, read as the reverse complement.
TTTTTTAACGTGAATTGCAAATTAAAAATTAAAATCTAATGACTTTATCTTCATCAAAGGAATAACATTCAGATGATATTTGATGAGTAAATTTCCACGATGTCCTTATATGGTAAGATGATCCTTCCTGCATTTATGTAAAATGGTGCGGAACGCACGTTAATAAAAGAAAGGCCACAACTGTTCTTGCAGAGTTTCGGCGTTGCTATGTACCGAACAATGTCACTATGGGAATGTCTGGAATAACCTATGCATTGACCGTATCCCGAAATTTCCGATGTGTTTAAGTAATATGTGATAAATGGATTCTTTAAAGGCAATGAAAACACCCACGAAGTATAAGCTGATGATGTGAAAAAAAAACGGAACTGTTGAAAAATAACTTAATATGTGTAATAGTGTTTAAATAATATTCTTATAAAAGGATCTTTAAGACTAACACACCAGCAAAAAGAAAATATCAGACACTGTTATCTGTTAGTTTCTTCATTGGAGTTGAATATGCATCGCGCTCACGTATATCCCCCAACCGCCCCCTTCTCCGATTATTTGCACGCAGAATTGTTTGTATTCTATTAACGAGCAGAGCTGAATGAGCTCCAGTATTTAAAAGAAACATAAATATTAACAACACTGCGTCCATCGAAGCAATGAATTCAATAAGCAATGTTGCATCAAACAAACCAATATAAATCAATAGTATCCGTAGTCCTGTTTAACAATTTATTAACCGATCACTTGTCCGTAACTGAAAATACCAATGACTGACAATTCTTGAGGCTACGATAACGTCACGACTGTGACAACAATATAACCATTTGTTCCAAAGAGTGCCAAGTGTATATAAGATAAGAAGACACTTAGTATATTTTTGCACTGATAAAGAGATACGTCTTCGGTAATTCTAAACAGTGAAATATCTGATCATTACAAAAGCAAGTCGATCATAAGGTTTTCTATCAAACATTCAAATATTTATTTATAACCAATTCTATATTGCCAAATCAAATTTGAAGGAGAATTCTATAGGAGGTGCACTCTTTCATTCTAATAGTTTACATTTTGAAAATTGTACTTGTTTATCTGTAGCTTCAGGAAATCAAATATGTTTAAACCAAATATAAGAATATATATAGTCAACGTCGCATTCAAAGGGTTCAGTAACCAAAGCAGCACGAACAACTACACATATAAGTGCCATACAATACATCAAAAGAGATGAAGAAAAAAACAGGGCCCACAACATTGAAACGGTCAGCTGCAAAAGACGCCACTGAATAGCTTAGATAATCCAAGCAATGTGTTGCGCCAGAACTGTATGACATAGTTATCATATACTATTATTATCTGTTTTCTTTTTTTATGGGGTTTAACGCCATTTTCAACACAAATCAGGTTATATATGGCATATTCAGTTGTATTGTTGGAGGAACACCTCAGAATGAACATATCAGGTTATATTTGGAATATTCAGTTGTATTGTTGGAGGAAGACATCAGAATGAACATATCAGGTTATATAATGCATATTCAGTTCTATTGTTGGAGGAAGACCTCAAAATGAACATATCAGGTTATATTTGGAATATTCAGTTGTATTGTTGGAGGAAGACATCAGAATGAACATATCAGGCTATATATGGAATATTCAGTTGTATTGTTGGGGGAAGACATCAGAATGGACATATCAGGTTATATATTGCATATTCAGTTGTATTGTTGGAGAAAGACCTCAGAATGGACATATCAGGTTATATATTGCATATTCAGTTGTATTGTTGGAGAAAGACCTCAGAATGAACATATCAGGTTATATTTGGAATATTCAGTTGTATTGTTGGAGGAAGACATCAGAATGAACATATCAGGTTATATATGGAATATTCAGTTGTATTGTTGGAGGAAGACATCAGAATAGACATATCAGGTTGTATATGGCATATTCAGTTGTATTGTTGAAGGAAGACCTCAGAATGAAACTAGCATTTCCTCACATAGCATTTTTGTAGAGAGTGGGACTCGAACCCTGGCAGTGAGATGTAAGTGATCTTGAGACGGCGTCTTAGTTCACTCGGCCGTGGAGGACCCATCTATAATCAAGTTGTAATACTAGTATCAAGTTTATTTACTTTAAACCTTTTTATTTTACTTCGATTGTTAAACAAGTTCTTACAACTTATATAAATCACGCTCAACGTCTTTCTGGGTAGAACCGGTACTAAGCATACGAGGAAAATGTGTCTAGCTCAAGGACAACATACATAGTGTGTGTAGGGGGTGGGGGGGGGGGGGTGGATTGAACACACGGTGCTCCAATTCTGGGTTCGATGTACTACCACTTGACCACCCGTTCCACTTTATCGTTTTGATAACAACAGAGTTTCCTTATATGTATCACAGTTACATTCTTCACTATTGGGAAACAAGAACATCAAAGTTCGTAAATTGGCTGGCCAGTGAAAAAGGTAACAAAGGGTAACATTATTGTTTAACATTTTAAAATACCTAAAAAAAGGAAGTAAAGTTGGAACTCTCATTGGGAACTGTATTTTGGCTGCATCTCTGGTTAAGAGTGTTTTCAAAATTGCATGTTGATAGGAAGTTTGTGAAAGGATATCTAATTGTTCAAGTGTTCTTTTGTATTCTTACATTGAACACCAGCTGATTGAAAAGTATTGGTTGATTGACATACCTGTGTCTAGGTCAACAAGATCCGTGTTTATCATTGTTAAAATACAGTGGATACAGTATACTGTACATTTAGTTGGATCATTATAAAAATTGCATATGTTTCTTTTTTAATTGCCATGTCTAAATTTCATGACAGCTAACAAATTAATAGCTGTATAGATAAAAGTTTTAAAAATAAATAAAAAGAAATAAAAATTATCTTGTTACATAGTTTCTGAGATACATTTCGCCGTATGCTTCTCTGTAGATACACATATTTTTTAGTAATAAAAATTATCTTTCTATTTTTGTGATACCGGTCACGGCCCGTCGTCCTTAAATGGGCGTGGTTGTGGATACATTAACAGATGGCATACGTTTGTATTCTTTAACGCTTTAATCTGATAGTTGATATATAAAAACAGAAAAGATTGTCGAAACATGATTGCATATGAGTTACTATACCAGTTTCTGTGTGTTCTTATTTAATAGGTTTACCAGTCTCAACCATTTGTTCTAATGCAATACTATAGTATCATTTTGTATCATAAGATTCAACGCCATGTCCTTCAATGGGTTATATATATAATATATGACCATGTCGGCAATTTCTGTCATGTTCGGGTGAAATATTGTGATTCACATTGTTTAACGTATAGTTATTCCCGTCGGCTTTTCTTAAATTTTTAAAAGTTTCAGATAGGCTACAGCCATCAAAACCAATACAAACCCAAACAGATTAGAGATTGTTTTCCTTTTGTCGTAGTATCAAACGTGTTCAGTAGGAAAATGTTAATGAACTGATGAAGCCACCAAAACCAGCACATAGACCAACCATGTATTAAATATGTTGTCGTAGATCTAGTTTCCAAATGTTGTCATAAAGGTATAATGTAAAACTGTATGCGATACAACACTGAATGTAGTTAATTTATTGTTTCAATAAATATATCAAAATTTACTTTTAATCGTTTTATAAAATGATGAATAATTTCTTAACTTAATCTTTTTCATCAATTTTATTTATATTTCAATACACATTTTAAACGCTCGGAACACGTATCATACCTGGTCATTTAAAACACAAAAAAAAAAGCCTTTAAGGTATTCGTTCAAGGAAATATCACATTAAACACATGCTGTATACATAAATGTGGATGTAACTATGAGTGTCTTCTGTTGCTTTACACCCTATCGTTTGCGGGGGCGGTGACATTTATTATCTAATTTGATTCATTGTTTACTTGAACACAACACTAAATCAAGCCTTTTTTCGTGATTTTATTTACATTGCATTCCACAAAACATTATCAAATACCGTTTTATAGTAGTAGACCAAGGTATGATTTGAATGGCCGTGATTGGGTATACTTATTATAAATAAAGAGTTGACAAACAGTATAGTATTAACACGAAACAATAGATAAAGTGTAAGTAAATTTACACAGCAGTATATTACTTGAATATTATTGTTTGTGTTGATGGCGTGATAATATTTCAAATGAACACAAACACATTGTTAAGAGTATCTTATATTTTTTAGGGTTTATGTTGTTACATGTACCGGCGATTAGACACGAGTGCCAGGTCATTTAAGTCATTTTGTTACGTGCATTATCATTGGTTGAATTGGGAATCCCATTATGGGTAGTTGGTGCTTTATTAATGATGTCATATTTAGGATTGCATGGGTAAATGCACGTGATACAATGGACATATTGCGTTTTAAATATCCATGTGTCGTTTTCGTCTTTATTTATGCAAGTATTAAGTACTCAGTATCACTAGTTTCTCCTAAAACTTTTTATCGTACGAAGACGTGAGATTCTTTCATTGTCCTTACTATTACAGTTTTTCTGTTTTAGCTTCTGAAAGGTCATCGAGTACATCTGCATAAAACATTATTTGCTTCTGGTATACATATTGATCTGAGCATTTGCTTGTGTTTTACATCATGCACGTGTGTGTGCATGCTGCCGCAATTGTATTTGAATAATCTTAAACAAGGCTATTATTATTGAAACGGTGTGTCGATTTATAATGTGCTGCCTGCGAGAAAGAACGAAGTTTGGTGCACATGTTTCTTATAAAACTTACGTATATATTTTGTATGATTGTCCTATGTATTGATCATGTTAAGATGATGTGCTGCTATCTTCATTTGAAAGCTACCACCAATACTGGACATATGTTTCGTTAGATTTTTTTCAAACAGGAAACCAGTTTTTCGGATATTTTCTATCTGTTTGCTAGTTTGTGGTTATTCTCCCAGTTGATAACTTGTTATCAAAACCGTCATTCACCACAGTTATACAGTATATAACATCGTGAAATATTGGTGCTGTCATTAAATATACCACTGATACCAAACATGATGGGCTAATTTCACTAATCCATTATCAGCTCTTTGAAATATAAAACAAGAGGAAAACTTCAGACTCGCTCATTACAACGATTTAATACAGAAATGGTACGTACTGTAGCACTTCTCCTCCATAGTTTGGTGCTCGTGTGAATGTAAATAAGTATGTATGTTTCTAAAATCATATTTCCACCGCTGAGTCTCAAGTAGTTGTTGGATCAGATACTTCTTTGGTTTTGAAAGCATTGCCAATTTGTAAATTATACTGTGACTTCATTAAAGACAAACGCTTTAACACTGTCTCAACACTCAGTCCGAGCTTGATGCTGTTACCAGCCATTTTAATTCCTCACAAGTGTCAGTACAATACTTTTACGTGAGCATTTAGGTGCGTTAGGATCACTGGAATGCGTTTATTATCTCTACTCTGAATTCGGAAATCAACAATTGATGCTGTCGCTGGATCGACTACGTCATGGAAGAGTGCAAGTTTCGATGGATCTCTATATTTAAAAGTCACTGAGTGACTGGGTCAATAGAAAATAATCTTGAAACCGATATAAATATGCGTAATTGCACAATGATCTTAAATTCCAATGTAAAGTTAAATAAGTGCTGTTGTAAATGTAAAACAATTAAATAAGTTTTAATCCATAGAATTCTTATTAACGTACATGTCTTTGTAATATGAGTCATTGATGTACACTATTCAACATAACTTCATTTGTATCTATGTGAGTGAAAGTTATGTCCCAATCAAACGACGGTACCGATATCGTACAATCACATTTATTTTACAGTTTTGTTTTTCTTTCTTCAATTTTACCTTTTTTTTTCTTTTCCTATACGGATAATTAGAATAGTGTTGCATTCATATGAAATGACGATGACATTACATTTACTCGTCTTACGAAATGACGACGACGAGGGCAAAACGAGGATGGGGTGCCCGTTTCCAAGGTTACAACTATCAACTGTTCCAAAGCGGCTAACCCCAGTGTCACTTCTTTTCTATGTATGTATTGTTTTATAATAATTAAACTACAGTCAAACCTGTGTAAGTAAGCAGACACCTGCCTTGAGCAGCCACATTTGCTATTTCCCATTGTTATGTTTTCAGAGCAAATTAACCTGTATTAAGCAACAACCTGTCTTAAAAGGTCAGTTTTGCTCCATCCCTCGATTGGCTGCTTAAGACAGGTTTGACTGTATATATATATATATATATATATATATATATATATATATATATATTAATTGTGTTCATGTGGCTTTTAAACTGTCCTCTGAATTAGTCTGTAGAACGAACCCAGCTCTCCCGATTGGGTCCGCTCAATAGCAATTGTTACGAGCACGCTGATTTGTCATTTGCTTCAGGGAAAGTTTGAATGACGTCATAATTTAGTAAACGTTTAATTGCTATGAATTGTGGGATAGGCATAGATTCACTGCTTTTTCCATTGGTGGTTAATAGACCTGATTCGGGAGATATCAGGTTATGGGATAGACTTCCTCTGAATGCTACGTATCCGGTTGGTTGTATCTATTTTCTTATTTTACTGTAAGCCAGCTGTAAGTTTGTTTATGATTACTTTCATTGCAAACTATATTCTTTCGAAATTATACCACACAAACATCATTCTGACAGTCTATGAAGTGTACATGGCTCAGACAACCGAGTGCTCTCAAACGAAAACAGCGAACAAAAACAAAGCACTTAAACGATACTTTTCAAACAATCTGATATAAGACAAAAGAGGGCCCTTACATAAAAAACTATCTCATCAATTTGCTTTGATTTATTCCATATAATTAGGAGGTAAACCTGAAGTAGGTGTAAGATATAGAAGTGTATCAATGGATGCAATAACAGTAAAATATAGAGAGTTTAATTAAAAGATATCTCAAATAACTTGAAGTCATATATAAAGATATCATCTTCAGAATTTATGTCGGTTTCGCTTCTCTTTTAGAATTTTGAACGAGGCAAAACATAGTGTGGATGAGAGTCTATAAGCTCGTCTAAAGGAATTACTAACCTATTTACGTGCCAATATTCAAGTTACTATCGTCTCACAATTATATGACTTTATTGAGTTTTCACTTCCGTGAACTCCAGTCAATATAAGCACGGTATACAACCTAATTTTTAGTGGATAAGAAGAAAATAGAAATGTCTGTAACTAGAATGCACATATATATGTAACATAAATCAATGTAATTTCGATGACTTAACATCAAATACGAGATGAATTAAACCAATATTTGTAAATTGAGTTAGGTATCAAAACTAAAACAATAAAAAAACATATTTTCATATTTACATTTACGTACGCCAATAGGGAAGAATTCATCAAAATCAAACCCATTGCAATATTTATGCGTGTATATATATATGAACTTGCTAATGGTCTTTATATTGATAACCGAAATTAACAAAACAAAACAAATCACAACGATATTAATAACTATACTAATAGTTAGATAAGAGACGTTGAAATATGCTCTAGACAAGTTCCGATGGCACCGTAACAATGTTCATTTCTATGCGACAGTACGATTTGATTAAGATTTGAGTTAATATCATTATGTCATTTTCAGATTTGTCATTAATCTTTAATGAAGCTAATCCTTCCGATTGCTATTTTCCGTTGTTTTTACAGATATAATCTCTTCTTCTCTCGCAACATGGTTATCAGTTTTCAACAAATTCTTTTGAATTATAATCACGTCTATTATTTCTCTTAACATAGTTTTAATTCTTTTGGATATGGCTGGTTTTTTTACGGACGATGTTGGTGTTGACATCATGGATTGGAATTTTTCTTTAATGATAGGGTTAAAGCACCTACATCATGAGAATTTAAAGTTATCAACACTATCAGATACTGGTTATGTATCACAGAGTACGTGCAGGCCGAGACTAAGTTTTATTACCTTAAAAATGTAAAGATTGAAAAAGAACTGTTAAACTTCGAGAGGGGGGACTTCGTTGGGGGTATTTTCCTTTAAACTTTAGTTTGTAGACCACTATGTAATTCGAATGAGATATTTGCCGCTGTAACATATGCAACCGCAGCAATTAAAGAGGACTCACCTATATCGCCGGTATTTTTTATCTTAGCTGTAAACTGATTATCAAACAGCTAATATTATGGATATTCTGTTCAATAACTTTTTTTTGTCTCTGTAGTGTAAACTTCTTTAACTTTGTTGACCAATTACTAAATTGCGTCCCGCGATAAAGTCACTCATTCGCAAGTATCGAATTATACTAAAACATCGACGAATAAAACGGTAAATGCCAACTTGTACTTGAACGAATTTCTCATAAATAAGATAAACCACAAGGAGGGAATCAACCATTATCTTCGAATGCCGTGGACCTTCGTCTTTCTGATTCAATAAACTTTCCATAATTAACTGTAACCGTGATGCATCTTAAAAACTAAAATTTACCACCATTTGCTAAAACATTGAGATATGACGAAAAGCATGCTTCAGTTTAGGTCCATCATTCCATCATAGTCGATTCTTTTCCCAACTAGGATTGTGATAGTTTCATAATATCTGATATAATGATCCAACGGATGAAAAGAACGCAGCCACAAGAGAAAAATAGCAGACTCGGTGTTATTGAGTATGTTTCAATTGGATAATGGAACGTGCAGCATCCTCACGTCGCCTAGCTTAAGCAATATCTATTCTCAGTAGCACTGAATGAGCTCCGTGGTTCCAAGGGATCAAGCATGACTCACATCACTGAGTCAAAGTTCTGATCCCACAACTAGTTTCATGCTCAACTCGAAACTGAATTTAATATTCAAACGCAATTGTCGGGATTCATATAAAAACATAATTCAAATCTCAAACACTTGACCAGTCTTCGAATTTCAAAGAATCAATGCTGATTTAAGGTAAAAGTTACAGCTGTTTATAATTTTATCATATAATGAGTCTTATTGTTTTGGAATTTGGTATGCATTGTGTAAAGTTATATAACCTTGGAGACTGTGGGACTTTTGTACGGCCGCCACACAGCACGTAAGACTGCTATTGTGATAGTCAATAATGCCGTAATCTGTTGTACGGACCCACCAGCTCTCTCGATTGGGTCCGCATATAGCAATGTTGGGATAGCCGTGTTTGAGCCCGTTGATTGGTTTGTTTCTTTAACTGAAAGTTTGAATGTCGTCACAGTTTAGTAAGCGTTCAACTGCTATAAAATGTTGGACATGCTTAGATATCCCTGCGTTTTCATTGGTGGTTAATAAACCTTATTTGGCAGATATCAGGTTTTGGGATAGACTAAAAATACCGAAAAATAACTTAAATTGAAAATTTTGAAAACATTTTGCTTTATATAAAAATAATATATACATTTTTTTATTAATTATGATTTATTGAAATAGACTTTCACTGATTCAAAGCGTTTGCAATGAGTTTCATTTTGTTTTAATGACTTCATGTGTTCAAGATATGTAATATGTTCTCAAATTTTATTGGAAATATATAAGATATCAGATGCATACTATAATATTAATAACTATAAAAAATAAATCAACGAGTTTTCATAAAATAACGATACTTGACGAAACAATAAAACGAGGGTAAATGAGAATAAATAAAAATAAAATGGAGTGCTTCGAAATTGAATAGAGGCGTTTATTAACTGATATGCGTTTTTAATGAAAAATTGGACTTGAAATTGTTGATTACAGTACGGATAATACGGTTTTGTGTTATTTCTAAAATTAACATCAAATTAACAATAATTTACGGCGTTATTTCTGTTCGCTTTGATACTGCCACGTTTTGGGATTTCAACTGAAGAATGCAAAGGGTCATTAACGATACGACCAGAACTGAGCTGTCTGTTAGCGTGTTTTGTTTCCAAAACATTCAATGAATGTACGGAAAAATGCAAAATGTAGTAAAATGACGTGAAAACTGTTAAATACATAGCATATTACTTTTAACTAATTGTTTAAAGCTATGCTATAATTATTTATTACAAATAATTTACAAAGCATCTGTGGAATTTTTATTGATGTTTCTTATTCCAGTGTTTCATAAAAAGTCCGCAATGCGTTTCATAAGCGAACTTGTTGTTATGATAGGTGTGTTGTTGTGATTGGTGTGTGTCATAAGCGAACTTGTTGTTGTGAATGGTGTGCTGTTGTGATTGGAGTGTGTCATAAGCGAACTTGTTGTTGGTGTGTGTCATAAGCGAACTTGTTATGATTGGAGTGTGTCATAAGCGAACGTGTTGTTGTTAATGGTGAGTGTCATAAACAAACTTATTATTGTTGTAAATGATGTGTGTCATAAGCAAAGGTGTTGTTGTTGTAAATGGTGTGTGTCATAACAAACTTGTTGTTAATGGTGTGTGTCATAACAAACTTGTTGTAAATGGTGTGTGTCATAACAAACTTGTTGTTAATGGTGTGTGTCATAACAAACTTGTTGTTAATGGTGTGTGTCATAACAAACTTGTTGTAAATGGTGTGTGTCATAACAAACTTGTTGTTAATGGTGTGTGTCATAATTAAACTTGCTGTTATGATTGGTGTGTGTCATAAGCGAACGTGTTGTTGGTGTTAATGGTATGTGTCATAAATGAACTTGTTGTTATGATTGGTGTGTGTCATAAGCAAACGTGTTGTTGCTGTAAATGGTGTGAATCATAACAGAACGTATTGTTATGATTGGTGTGTGTCATAAGCGAACTTGTTTTTAAGTGTTATGTGTCATAAGCAAACTTGTTGTAATTGGTGTGTGTCATGAGCAAGCTGGTTGTTATTGTTATTGGTGTGTGTCATAAGCAAATTTGTTGTAATGGTTGTATGAGTTATAAGCATAATAATATGTTGTAATGGGGGGGGGGGGGGGGGGGTGTCATAAGCGAATGTGTTGTTGTAAACTGATGTGTATCATAAGGGAACTTGTTTTAATACGGTGTGTCATAAACGAGCGTGTTGTAATTGGTGTGTATTATAAACGAGCTTGTTTAATTTGATGTGTGTTAATAAGCGAAATTGTTTTTAATTGATGTGTGTCATAAGCGAACTTTTTTAATTGGTGTGTGTGTAATAAGCGAGCGTTTTGCAATTGGTGTATGTCATATGCGAACTTGTTTTTATTTGGTGTGTGTCATAAGCGAACTTGTTTTCAATTGGTGTATGTCATATGCGAACTTGTTTTCAATTGGTGTGTGTCTTAAACGAACTTGTTTTTAATTGGTATGTGTCATATGCGAACTTTTTGTTATTGGTGTCTGTCATAAGCGAACTTGTTGTTGTTACTGGTGTGTGTCATAAGCGAGCTTGTTGGTGTTATAAGTTTGTGACATATTGGATATAAAGTTACTATAACTCAGGAATTCACGAACCTTGTAAATCACATCACCATAACAGACAGAAAAAAAATGTGTTTTATATTATTTAGCTGATAAGATAATAGTTACGGTGGCATCATTCAATAATAAAATGAATTTCTTTTATATAAATAATAACTAATATTTGAATGCAAAATGAAACATCGATATTACGGGTGTCGTCAAGATTACCTTGTGTATTATTAAAGGCATTTATGTGTATTTGTCGAAAGGTTTGGTATAATACCTATCCGCTTGTACTATTAGAGAAACAATTCTGTGACAAGTTTTCCATAAATGCCATCCCATTAAAATATCAACCATATATAAACCACCTAACGCATGAATTCCAGTTAGCTTCGAGCATTTGTACCACGTGAGAGTACATAAGATATGGCTCTTGCAAGCCTTAAACCGGAATCACTCCGACATTCGATATGTGTTCGTATTGCCCCGAAAATCGATAGTCATTTCGTATAGGACGTTCATGGGGCATTAACACTCACTTAACCCTCCCCAATCCCTACAATTTCTCGGATAGGAATTGTAAAACAAACCTGTGTAGTGTTTAAAATAACACTAATTTATATGCACGTATAACAGTCTGATACGTTTTCTTACATGGAGAATAACCATAGGAGGAAAGCAAATAAATACATATTGTGGTACATGAAAGGTCTAGTTATTTATTAAAAACTGCGGTCTTAAGGTCAATCAAAATGATTCTCCTTTTCTAGTCCTTGCCGCGAATTTATTTGACCATTGATGATGTTTACCGAAACTATTTAAAAATAAAACCAATCAGTTCAACCAAAGGAAAAATTTACTATGTATGTAACCTTTATGGACGAGAAACGTATGTACGTCGGGCGAACTCAGTCAGTAGAGCATTCGCCCTGTAAGTGAAAGATGCCAGGTTCGAGACCCGGACTGGCAGCATATTTTTCTCGACATGTTACATATAAACATTGCCATGACGATCGATTATCACTGCTATATCAATCCAAACAACGTGACTCACATTCTGGCCACAAGAGTAAACACGTGTACATTAACTACAAATACGGGAAGAGCCTGTAAACACTTATATCATATAATACCCTGTTTACTCAACTGTTTACTCAACTGTAGTGGTGTTTAATGGCGTTATGCTATATCTCCATCGTTTGATGTTTGTCCTCTTCACTGAAGAGTAAAGTCATCATCAATGAATAAGTAAAAGGTTTGATTGGGAATTTATGCATTTATTTATTCAGATATTTACCTTCGTACGGTACACCTTTGTTTTAATTAAATACCACATCCTTTACTCTCCCGTGTTGGGGTTTAACTGGAGTGACAAATAATTTAACTGGTTAGGAACGATAGGAATACTTAAATAGCATGCAACGTGGGATCATCCTCTTCTACGCACTTTGAAAGAGCAGTTTATAGAGTATGTTAGAACCAGCTATCTCCTTAATCGATTTTGAGAGCAGGGTCCGTACTACATACTAAGCCATTTATGATAATTTAAACTCTGTTGGCGTTTTTTGTGTAAATTCGAAAAGGTTTCAGCTACTTCCGGGTGACGTTTAACAGACTTGTTTTCTTTACCATTCTTGTCGGTGATGTTGACCGTTTTACTTTGCTAAAGTGTTTAAAGGGGTAAATACTGAATTGGTATTTAACCCCAAGATTGGTATAGACTTCGACAAAAATAATCCAGACGCACTCTTCTTTTAATAGCAAAGAAGCGTTAACACGCATTTTTACAAGAATCGTCAACAAAAGTATATGAAGAATAAACATACAAGGAGATTCCTACAGATCTATAGCTATCTCCATGGTTATCTCCTTGATAGTCTTGATCATATGCGACGCTTGATTATTTAAAAGACAAACGTCTTGACATGTTGTGCAGAAGAAACGTTTGAATCTGGAAGTAAGATATGATTGGCTGAAACAAACACATGTCTACAATGGTTATGTTATAATAAAATTTAAAAACAGTTATTCGGATTGAAGTCATGGTAGTTATCTTGTGCAAGATCTTTGACATAGAAAATATCTAATAATATAAAAATAATAAATATAGAAATAAACATCCAAACGATACTCTTTTGAAATACTATGGAACTCTCAGAGGCTGTCCGATTGTTTGAATCAACCAATCAAAAACATTAATCGATTATTACTTAAAATATTTTACTTTTATTCTCGGTCGAACTTGTAAAGACGTTTGTCTTTTAGAAAAGCAAGGGTCGCATATAATCAAGACTATCTCCCCGCTGGCATAACTGAAAATTATGCTAAACATTCAAATAAACGAAATGGACGACAAGAGGCGAGGGTCAGAGATACAAGTGACGTGGCAACTCCTATTCAGCGCACCGGAGTAAAACACGTTGGTACAACCGAAGATATGAAAATATATGTCTAACGTAACAAGACAGGTAGTGTTGGAAAAGACACGGTCAGCACAACAACACCATTTGTTTTAGACATTGTACAAGACAAAAATGACGCGAACAAGACATTAACTGCTCGTGGTTTAAACCATCTTCTCTGCACACAGAAAGTCAGTTGTCAAATTCTCTCCCTGGAAACTACACTGATATAGGAACTATTTTTTATTCACGTATGTACGCAGTTCCTATTGATTGTGATGCCCCACCGACACACATATTTTAACCATTATACCGCCTGAGTATGTTAATATCTAATTGTGAAGTGTTAAAGAGATCGTAAACTCAGCTTGCTAGATGATACACCTTATCCCATACTTCATGAAAGAACATCATTAGTTTACGATGTTTACATTCTAGGTAATATATCAGCGTTTATGAAGTTGCATTTGATTAAACTATTACCCTTTGTATAAAATTGCTTAAACATTAGTATAGCTGAAGATTGACTTTAGATAGCCATGGGATTATTTTTTTTATACGCTCAGTTTATTATGGGACTTTATCGGTTTGTTATACTTTTTCAAGCAAATTTATAGACGATATGCCACTACCATGCATTGTAAGTTATGGCTTATGTTAAACTTGAAGGTGATTTGAATGTTCATGATTGAACACTAAGTTGGATTGCTAGTTGTTCCCTTTATGCTGTTTCCTTTATTCATTTAACTTTTATTAATATTTATTTGGGTTGAACTAACCCTATTAATATATATATTAATATATGCTTCCAGCAATCATGAATTAGTTATTTCCGGATACCTCACTTCCAGGACAGGTTTACGTGCATTTCAAACACTGATTAACATAGACCTTCATGAGATATGTTACGTGCACTGGGTTTGACTCTCCCTATACACGGGACAGACTGCATTAAACACATTCATTCACTACAAACATGTCCCGTTCATCAACTATGCACCACCTTTAAACCGGTAAATAATATAAAGTTATTTTACAGTGTTTTGTACAATATGGGAATATATTGTACTCGTACATATAATCTGAAAAAAAAGTATCAAAAGAGTAAACTTCGAAAAACACAAGATCCTTTTAAATAAATAAACTGTGTGATGAAAGCGGCAAACGAATTGCAGAGATGTTCGAATTTTTTCAACATCATCGTCATGCAGAACAGTTTGTCGGCTGTTGTTTTTTATCGTTAGAATTTCTACTAAATTTATTTCCTTTTTCTTTAAGTCGTTATTTGAATTTTGAACTGTACAATATAAAAGCTATTGGCTTCATGTTGTATGGTCACGTGGTAACATCTAGATTAGATGATTGGCTATACACTTACAGGTATAAAATAAAGGTTTGTATACGTAGAAAAAAAAGCATGTTTACTTTGTGCTCTCGCATCTATTACTGATTCAGTAGTAACGAGAACCAGTTTCATTATAATAATCGTAATATCTCGGTAGTATGGGGTTTATCGTAAAATATATCCGAAGCTAAAAATGGCCGTTCATGGATGTGCGTTAATATCAAATAAACAGCAACATTCTTCATTGTTTTAAAGAAAGAGTTACGTTATGCATGAAAATATCAACTCACAAATTCGTCTCCAGCCTCCCAAGTGAGATTGACAGTGTCAACATCTGGATCCAGGACCGGCAAACTCTCCTCCAGATCATCCTGACTTAGCAAGTTGAATACTTCTCCCTCTTCTATGATATTGAGCTGCATGGGCATGCCTAAAATATGGATGAATCACATCAACAATATGGTTAGTTTAAACAGGGATTGGGGCCACAGGTTTTCTCAACTTAGATTCCGTATCTTCCATGTTATTAAACAAACACAATAATTGAACATGCTTCTGTAATAAGCGTATCTTTATAACAGCTAATTGGCACCGTAGGTGGTATATGTACCAATTTTAGTATAATAAAACTATAGGATTATTTCATAATATTTTTTGTATTACTTTACATCGATTGTGAATTTAGTTCTTACAACTAGATAAATCACACTCGCAATTTATCTCATTAGAGCCAGTACTTGGCATATGTAGAATAAGTGTCTTGCTGAAGGGTACTACACATAGCCGTGGAGAAGGATTGAACCCAGTGGCAGGATCCGATGTTCTACCACTGAGTTACAGGCTTCACGTGTACCATATACTTTTTTAAGATTACGGTCATCGATGCAAATTGTATTTTTAAGCTTTAACATTTCTTTATTTTGAGTGCTTAATTTATAAATGTTTGTATCTTATAACAAATGTGCGCAGCATATGATGTCAGCTCTAACTGTAATTGTGTTCTGTAATTCTGATGTCGAATTGTCATGGTAAACTCAGATGTAACATCATACGATGACTAAAGAAAATTAATATGCGCGATTTTGAAAAAAGGCAAATGAACCATTTTTCTTAGGTGTGTGATCTTAAATTACTTTTTGTGCTCATTTATTAGTGACGTTATTATGCTCGTTGACAAAAAAGGTATGATGTTCGGCATAGCCTTGAATAATGCGATATGTTCACCAACTCGTTTAATAAATGCAATAATAAATACACACTCATGCAAGGTCCCCTATTTACTAACCTCCGTTTAAGATTTAAATGTTTGATTGCGTATTTCAATCGAGTATGACGTTTTGACTGCTGAAGGTCTAATTTAAAAATACCCCCTTTTTTGACGGTAGCAAGCATTTTACGACCAAGAAATGAGAGCTGTATCAATCGGTTGGGCATTATTTTTGTTGAGAATGCATAATATTGTCATATAAGAACACTTGAACATTTTCATGAGTGTTAAGATGCGTAGAGATACACTGCAACAAAAGGGCAGAATCGTCAAAAATTAACGGGTGCATCAAACCGTCAAAACTAAAAAAAAAGCAACCTGATAAACCTAATTTTTTGCATTTTTGGATTAACAGACGACTATCTATGGAAACAAGATATTTTTAGAACCATTGGTTATGTGTTCAGTGGTCCGGACGTGCATGCCTCTATATATTGAACAGTGCAAAACTAATTGTTGTGTGAGACGTCAACCTTCATTTCAAGGTACCAGACAGCAACATTTATTTGCAGTTCGGTCGTACTGAACGCAGTCTGGCGTACGCTTTGAATATATAAAATATAAAGATTTAAGTTTACGTCCTCGGCAGTTATACAGGTTTTTTGTTGTTTCATTGAACATGCTTAATCTGATTCCCGCAGATTCCTGCGGTTTGTTGAGAAGTATTTGTAAGCACGCTGTTATATCGACAAACAGTAAATTACAGATGTACGAGACTTTGCGAGAGTTTGCGTTAATGTGGTGGAAGCCAGAACTGTACTTAATATACAATTCTTTGTATGCTTGATAACATTGCGAGATAAACCGACAAATGTACGATAATATTCCATAAATATTTTCATGAATTATTTCGGAAGTTACATTCGCCATTGAATAAAAAAAAATGAGCATTGTACTTCTTACTACATTTTAAAATGCCTGTCCTCCCTTTACTTACGCATTTTAAAATAGATTGGAACATCTCGGCTCTTTTCATGACCTTTAAAACTGTGCTTAAAGTGTATTTTAATAATGTTCTATTCGCCTTACAAATCGCTGCATGTTTACTATTAAATGAGCACGTTAAATAACAATATGATTTAAATGAATTGTAATAATCCAGACAGGCTTGCATATTCCTCCACTATTATTTTATAAGGTCATACCAAGTCGTTTTGGAGAAATTCGTCAAACATTAAAATAACAATTTTTACTAGGCGTAGTGTTATAGAGATGTAATCCCAATTTAAAAAGTATATATAGCACACTGCTTGACAAACTTCACATCGTCATTTGGAATCCTTCTGCCATGAGTAGAATTCAACAAGTCACGTGAGTCATTTGAAACATCACAAAATGTATTACATGCACGATTGTTAGATGGAACGATTAATTTAGTCATACTTGGGTGTGTAGATACAGTTAACAAATCATCCCTTTTCAATATAATTATTATTTTGGCAAATTGGAATTGATATGCTTTTCGAAATAAGGGCTCAGTGAATGTAAATCACATATCTTGGCGTTATATAGAATTATTGGGGCAAAAGTGTTTTACTCGTTCTTAAAGAAAACGCTTTCGAATCGGTCAGTTTTGACGACCATTGCCTTGCAGTCTCAAGATTTTATTTTGCCATACTTTATTGTTTCTATTAGTTTAAGGGGATATTTAGTTATGCGAGTTGCGTTGAGAGGAATACAAGAGTTCCGATAATCGCATACGGTGTGAATAAAAGGGCATTGCTTGCTTTGATAGACATTTTCATTGTTAGTTAAGTCCAGACAGAGAGATAAAATACGGTATGGTGGTAAAACATCGGACCGAGGGTCGGATGGTGACGGGTTAAATTATCGGCCATGTCCATGTATGACGGCCTTAGGCAATGTTTTTTATCCACATGCTATACCTCGGGAGACTTCAAACATGAATTGTCTAAATATCACAGCCGATGTATGATAAATAGTTTATTAACTAAACTTGACCGATAGAAGATAATATTTTAGTATATTCTTTTGTTGTGTGTTTGTTTGCGTGCGTGCGTGCGTGCGTGCGTGCGTGCGTGCGTGCGTGCGTGCGTGCGTGCGTGCGTGCGTGCGTGCGTGCGTGCGTGCGTGCGTGCGTGCGTGCGTGTGTTTCATGCAATGCACACATTTGATATTATTTAGCTACAAATACTACAAATGTATCTTAAAATGAAACTTATTGAAGAAGACATGGCTATGAGAGCATCCATATTGAATGTTTTAGTGACAATATTACCAAAGTGACGTGAGTATGGTGTT